>JAINUW010000146.1:0-148557 GCA_020205615.1 Panax quinquefolius | reverse complement strand
GATTAAGGATTAGTACTTTGTTTTATCCATGTCGATAATACCTCAAAAATAATCGTAGTGGTGTAAAATTGAGAATGATCAAAACATGGATCTGATCAAAGCTAGTATCCGAATAGATATTTTAGACGAAAAAAAAAATTTTCATTTTTGAATTGAATAGTCTTGTATTAAGTGAATAGTCTGAGTATCGTGAATAGTCTTAGTATCGTGAATAGTAACTCAAACACCAAAAAGATAGAAATTCCACAAAAAACATCTTCACGCTTACATGAATAGTACTTTCGTGAATAGTAACTTTCGTGAATAGTAACTCATGAATAGTAACTTCGTGAATAGTAACTCATGAATAATAACCCAGAACGCATGAAAAAGTTCCAAATTTGATAAAAAGTTCCAACGAACATTTCGACGTAATGATATTGAAGAAATAATATCATTTGAGAAAAAATAACATCCACTTACCTCGAAGAATCGATTACTTGGAAGGAAAGGTCGGAAGTGATCTTTGAATGAAACTTGTCTTGACAACAACTCTCAAAGTATCTAAATACTCACAAAATCGCTCGATAATATAGAGAAGAGAAAACTTTGTTTACGGTGTGATTTTCAATTCTAACAGCCCTCTGTTATAGGAAAATGTTAGCCCGTAAAAAGCGGACTTGACTTTACTACACGATGGCTTTACTACTACTATTGCCACCCACCACATTTGAAATAAAATTCAGCACATTTTTTCACCAACCACAAGTGGGGCCCTCAATTCTAAATTTTCCACCAAAATCAATTATAAACCTAATTTAGAATCAAGCACCTCTTAAAATTCACAACAAATCATTAAATGCATTTTAACGGTTCAAAATTTGTGGACATATACTCAACTTATGTATATAACATACCCAAAAATTACCACAATCAGCGGTCGGATTAAAAATTATAACCCACATGATATATCTAAAACCCCACGATTTGATTTTAATACCTCCGATCAGATAAAATCTTGATAAAACACCTCAACATTAATTTCTTCATTTAATAACCACATAAATAAATCCATCATTTATACATTCATATAAAATAAATATTTCCTTATCATATGAATCGATAATTAATTATTCACAAATAATATTACGAAATCACATTTATGATGACGAGTACATTCCCGGAAAGGGGGCTTTCGATAAGGATCTCTCTCTTCTTGGCGGCGCGATTAGGTGACCAAACCTCTCCTTAGAGCGAGAACTTTCTAGACATTGCCAATAATGTTATCTAATAATATTATTCAAATAATATGAATTATTGATCGATAATGGGAAATCTTGTGCGGTGACAATTATTGAACAACGATAATATAAAATATCAATGATTATTATTGAATCAATAAAATAAAATATTGAGCGATAACTCTTGTGAAAATTATTGAGTAGTGCCCTTCTTACGTAAGGATCGATAATTCAACAATCTTGTGCAATCTGGTGTCTTCTTTATGCGACCACAGCGTATTCTTGTATTTTAACCACGGGTATTCAATGATCTTACTTGTAACAACTACGTTATTTTTAACCTTATTATTTGTCGTTTTCTTCATCCAATAAACTTTCCGTTATGGGGCCCACACATGCATTTGCTTGGCGTCGATGCGAATATTCTGACGATGCAATATTCCGAATACCAAGCGAATATTCCCAGACAAAATGAATATTTTATAACCACTTGCTTATTTTGAAATATTTGCGTATTTAACCCTTATAACTATCCACATTAATCAAATCAACCCTTACTATTTCAAAATAATAAATAAAGGAAATTCCTTTTTATTTAAAAAAATTTGAGGTCTTCTGACCTCCCTCCTTATGAAATTTAAGTCCTCGAAATTGGCGTCACGTACACAGTGTTTTGAAAAGATGAGAATACCTCGCTTTCATTTTCGTTTCCAACTCCCGGTCATTTCCTCGATAAGCATGGTTTCTCCACAAAACTTTAACTTATGGTATAACCTCGATACATAGGTCATATTCTTTCCTCTCAAAATCTTGGCGGTACCTCCTCGTCGTTAAGTCTTGGCTATCTCGTCGGGTTCTAACTTCGATAGCGTGTTTGGGTCGTCCACATATTTACGTAACATCGATCGTGAAAAGCGTTATGAACAACGCGTCGTACTTGGTGGTAAAAGCGAGTCTATAGGCCCGATTCTATTCGATCGAGAATTTCAAATGGATTAATAAATCGAAGGTTTGAGCTTTCCTCACCTCACCAGATTCTCGCTTTTAAAATAACAACTTCTTGCACCTCCTTCTTCAAATTCATCGACTCGGTTGTGTAGCTTGAGCGACTTTAACTTTATCGATTAAAATCGATTATACTAAGTATATCATCACGTACTTTCGTATATCATCACGTGGGTACCTAGGTTTTCATCTCCATCTCTATTATTTGTATATTATCTCTGAAAATGAGTCTTTGTGATATCGTACTTTCGTACTTGTATCGATCTTCTACTCGACCGTCGGCTACCGTTAAACTTTTCGGGGATGGCGTGGTCGAGAACATGTCTTTGAAATGAGTCTCCTCTTGAGTTCTTGAAGCTCTTCCCATTCCTTGCTCCATTCGAATTTTGTATCTCTACGAGTCGAATTGCGTTAATGGAATAGCGATTCGAGAATATCCTTGACGAATCTCAGATAATAACCAACTAAGCCTGAAAACTACGTATTTAGATTCTTGACTTAGGTTGCTCTCAAGCTGTGACTCATATCCCATCTTGGATATGCGTCACAATGACACCTATCGATTTCTTATCGCGAATATGGCGTCCCTACGATGCGGCTTGGGTGAATTCCAAAAAAGTCACAAGATAAAGGCTCGGTACCAAATTCTATAGTTGAATTTTAACTCACGAAGTTCAATAGGAGCCATTCGATATGAGATTTTAGAAATGAGTTTTGTCTGGGGGTTCAAAGTCGATACAAAATTTAATATCGAGAGCTTTGGGAGTAAGCGAAATTCTTGAAAAATCGTCGGGAAAATCATCATAACAACAAGAATATTATTCAAATCGGCGTGTCTTTATTCAAATCCATAACATGGACTAAGAAAACTTGACATCAAGTAATAAGCGAATGACTTCATGGCTTGATATGAAAATGTTTGATTACTGATGGTTTGATTGCTTGAATTGAATAACGGGTTTGCTTAGGAATATGAAAACTATGACCTTACAAAAGCAATCAATTTGGCGTGATGAGTAGTTAACCTTAAAATCACATCAAAAGCAAATATCTCTATAGAAATAAGGTTAACGGGTAATGTGATAGTGCCAACTTGAATCAAACAAGATTTTTAAACAACGGATGTAATGAAAGTTTCTCTAACGGAGTCTCCATAAATAGGTCAAAGTCTAATTTCTCATAGTCGAGTTCAAGCGTTGGCGCATGACGAAGAGATAAAGAATGGGTAGAAGCAGGTATCTAGTAAGGTATAAACTTGCGAAAATTTATAATTAACTAACGTGCTAACCGTTCGGGTTCCTCGTATTTTAATGGGTCACGACAAAGCGCTCTTCGAGAATCGTTGACTTTGACTTTTACTGGGACATCCTTTTGAGTCACCATTCATTTTGCACTAGGTTTCGATATCGTCTGATCTCGGCGATATGTCCTTCTTTTCCACAATTATAGCATACCTTAAAGCTGTTGTGGGCGGTTTGGGGTGATATATCCCTCTTTCCGCATTTGTAACATCGGACCGTGATGGTCTTTCTCCTCCACTTGGAACCCGATTGCCCTTTTGCTGGCAGCGTCTTCACATAGTGGTTGTTGAATCTCCTCTTTTAAAATCTCCTCCCAACTCGCTTCTTCTATTTTCATGGCCACGATTACCACGGAGTGGTTCTGCCTTTGTCCGTATTCTTCTTTCTCCATTTGGTTATCGTTATTACGATGGCTGCTATCTTTGGTATGATCCACAGTTATGGTCCCTCGGTTGAGCGTACTCGTTATCTCGCTCTAACAAGCGAGCCACATTTACAACATCTGAATAGAGAAAAATTATGAGAAATGAGATCTTGGCGTATCTTGGGTTTCAAACCTCTCGAAAACATCCGCGTCATCGTTCCTCATTCTCCACCAAATGAGTCTGCAAACACGGATAACTCATGAAACTTAGCCTCGTCTTTGGGACACCGTCATGTTATTACTGCTCGATCTAATAAACTCCACTTCCTTCATTATAGCCGAATACTTTCGGGAAGTACTTGTCATTGAGCTGTTTCTGAAAGCGTCTCCCATGACATCTTTGAGTGCGGTTTGGATGGATGCAACCACTGATTCCCACCGATGTCTGCCTCGCCACGGAACATAAAAAGTGGCGAATGGAACTTTACATTTCCTCGTGCATCCCAAGACATCGAATATCTTGGTAATTTGCTTGACCCGTGTTTACATGTGATCGGATCGCTTTCCCCGAGTGCAGGTGGTCCCGACTCTTTGAAGCTTGCTTGGTTGTGACCACCCGTGAATTCTATCATTTCCTCTGTATTTTTGAACACGAGTCTCCTAAATGCGATTTTGCATGAGCTATGGCTTTCTAAACATCCCTCGTTCATCATACGCTTTCGGTGGTGTTATTCACGGGAGGTACATTGCCCGACTGTTGCGTTCTCCTCGTTGGTAAATCTGAGCATCTCCACGGTCTCATTTACTCCACTATTAATATTCTCGATTAAGACATTCTCGAAATCTTGTCGTAAAATAAGGGTTAATTAAAAAATCGATATATCACATAATATCCTATATCTTGACCAAGACTAACAAATAAGCTTAGGTAGGACACCTTTAGCGAAGGATTTACTCGTCTCTCCCCTCTGGTTCTATTCCCAGATCTCATGGAGATCATATCCTAAACTACGATACCAAGCTGTGGCGACCCCAAAATAGGTCCATTCCATCCAACCCGTTACGAGTGCCAAATACATGAAATGCGAAACAACTTCTGACTTTATTATCACAACAATAAAAAAGCGTGAGTTTAAATACAAATATTATCTTCTAGACAATATTTATACTCAAATAAATCCTCATCACATTTATTGATACATTATTTTACAATAATGGTGAGGACTACTAAACAACTCTCTCTAGAACCTTCATTCCATTACCAGAGCTAGTACTCATTTACATTCTAGCCTCTGAGAAGAAAAATGGAACAACAAGGAAAAGGGTGAGCTCAACTAGCCCGATAAAGAATGTTATGACTAAGATAATATACAACAAATTATCGTTAGTCTCCAGCGAGGAAAAATCGATAGAATCTGATAGACAACAAGTTTGGATCAATATTACATGGTGAAATAATAATTCATAGAAGAGTTCGTAGAAATGAAATCTACTATAATCTATGAATTTAACGATCCATCATCAATATTTTATCCTGTAACATCAATCGATATTCATCTCGAATCAAATATTCATCTTTTTTTCTGAGCGAAGATATTCATCAATCGGTCGTGTTCATCTCAACACACTTTGTTCATCTTTGCACTAAAAAGGCCAAAGATATTCATCGATCGGTCGTATTCATTTAAACACTGCTCATCTTTTTTACTTCTGGGCCAAAGATATTCTTGAAAATCATTCATCTTTTTTTCTGAGGGCCAAAGATATTCAATAATATCATCATTTAAGGCGAGGATGATGAAAAATATTTTTTTAAAGAGCGAATCGGTGAAACAAAATGAAACAAAATGGCGAAGGATTAAGGATTAAGGATTACTTTTTTTGTTTATCCGTATCGAAAATACCTCAAAAATAATCGTAGTGGTGTAAAATTCGAGAATGATCAAAACATGGATCTGATCAAGCTAGTATCGAATAGATATTTTTAGAACGAAAAGAAAAATTTTCATTTTTAGGTGAATAGTCTTGTATGATAAGTGAATAGTCTTGAGTATCGTGAATAGTCTTGAGTATCGTGAATAGTAACTCAAACACCAAAAGATAGAAATTCCACAAAAAAAAACATCTTCACGCTTCATGAATAGTACTTTCGTGAATAGTAACTTCGTGAATAGTAACTTCATGAATAGTAACTTCGTGAATAGTAACTCATGAATAGTAACCCAGACATGAAAAAGTTCCAAATTTGATAAAAAGTTCCAACCGATATTTGACGTAATGATATTGAAGAAATAATATCATTTGAAAAAAAATAACATCCACTTACCTCGAAAGAATCGATGCTTGGAAGGAAAGGTCGGAAGTGATCTTTGAATGAAACTTATCTTGACAACAACTCTCAAAGTATCTAAATACTCACAAAATAAACTCGATAATATAGAGAGAAGAAAAAACTTTGTTTACGGTGTGATTTTCAATTCTAACTTAGCCCTCTTTTTATAGGAAAATGTTAGCCGTAGTAAAGCGGACTTGACTTGACTTTACACGATGGCTTTACACTACTACTATTGCCACCCACCACATTTGAAATAAAATTCAGCACATTTTTCACCAACCACAAGTGGGGCCCTCTCAATTCTAAATTTTCCACCAAAATCAATTATAAACCTAATTTAGAATCAGGCACCTCTTAAAATTCACAACAAATCATTAGTGCATTTTAGCGGTTCAAAATTTGTGGACATATACTCAACTTATGTATGTATAACATACCCAAAAATTACCACAATCAGCGGTCGGATTAAAAATTATAACCCCATGATATATCTGAAAACCCACGATTTGATTTTAATACCTCCAATCAGATAAAATCTTGATAAAACACCTCAACATTAATTTCTTCATTTATAACCACATAAATAAATCCATCATTTATATTCATATAAAATAAATATTTCCTTATCATATGAATCGATAATTAATTATTCACAAATAATATTACGAGAATCACATTTATGATGACGGTTGTTCCCGGGAAGAGGGGCTTTCGATAAGGATCTCTCTCTTCTTGGCGGCGCCTTGATTAGGTGACCAAACCTCTCCTTGAGAGCGAACTTTCTAGACATTGCCAATAATGTTATCTAATAATATTATTCAAATAATATGAATTATTGATCGATAATGGGAAATCTTGTGCGATGACAATTATTGAACAATGATAATATAAAATATCAATATGACAATTATTGAATCGATAAAATAAAATATTGAGCGATAACTCTTGTGAAAATTATTGAGTAGTGCCTTCTTACGTAAGGATCGATAATTCAACAATCTTGTGCAATCTGGTGTCTTCTTTGTGCGACCACCAGCGTATTCTTGTATTTTAACCATAACGGTATTCAACGATCTTAACTTGTAACAACTCTGTAGTTATTTTTAACCACTTATATTTGTCGTTTTCTTCATCCAATAAACTTTTTTCAGTTATGGGGCCCCACACATGGGCTGCATTCTGGCGCAAATATTCCACGACGAATATTCCCAAAGCGATGCGAATATTCCACGACGAAGCGAATATTCCCAAAGCAAAATGAATATTTTATAACCACTTGCTTATTTTGAAATATTTGCGTATTTAACCCTTAACTATCCACATTAATCAAATCAACCCTTACTATTTCAAAATAATAAATAAAGAAATTCCTTTTTATTTAAAAAAAATTTGAGGTCTTCTGACCTCCCTCTCTTATGAAATTTAGTCCTCGAAATTGGCGTGCGTACTGGTGTTTGAAAAGATGAGAATACCTCGCTTTCATTTTCGTTTCCAACTCCCGGTCATTTCCTCAATAGCATGGTTTCTCCACAAAACTTTAACTTATGGTATAACCTCGGTACATGGGTCGTATTTCTTTCCTCTACAAAATCTTGGCGGTACCTCCTCGTCGTTAAGTCTTGGCTATCTCGTCGGTTCTAACTTCGATAGCGTGTTTGGTTAGTCCACATATTTACGTAACATCGATCGTGAAAAGCGTTATGAACAACGTCGTACTTGGTGGTAAAAAAGCGAGTCATAGGCCCACGATTCTATTCGATCGAGAATTTCAAATGGATTAATAAATCGAAGGTTTGAGCTTTCCTCGCCTCACAGATTCTACGCTTTTAAAATAACACTTCTTGCCCTCCTTCTTCAAATTCATCGACTCGGTTGTGTGGCTTGAGCGACTTTAACTTTATCGATTAAAATCGATTATACTAAATATATCATCACGTACTTTCGTATATGTCATCACGTGGGTACCTAGGTTTTCATCTCCATCTCTATTATTTGTATATTATCTGAAATGAGTCTTTGTGATATTGTACTTTCGTACTTGTATCGATCTTACTTTCGACACGTCGGCTACCACGTTAAACTTTTCGAGGATGGCATGGTGAGAACATGTCTTTGAAATGAGTCTCTCTTGAGTTCTTGAAGCTCTTCCCATTCCTTGCTCCATTCGAATTTTGTATCTCTCTGAGTTAATTTGCGTTAATGGAATAGCGATTAGAGAATATCCTTGACGAATCTCAGATAATAACCAGACTAAGCCTGAAAGCTACGTATTTAGATTCTTGACTTAGGTTGCTCTCAAGCTGTGACTCATATCCCAATCTTGGATATGCGTCACAATGACACCTATCGATTTACTTATCGCATACGAATATGGCGTCCCTACGGAGAGTGCGGCTTGGTGAATTCCACAAAAAAGTCCGCAGATAAAGGCTCGGTACCAAATTCTATAGTTGAATTTTAACTCACGAAGTTCAATAGGAGCCATTCGATATGAGATTTTAGAAATGAGTTTTGTCTGGGGTTCAAAGTCGATACAAAATTTAATATCGACTTTGGGAGTAAGCGAAAAATTCTTGAAAATCGTCGGGGAAAATCAATAACAACAAAGAATATTATTCAAATCGGCGTGTCTTTATTCAAATCCATAACATGGACTAAGAAAACTTGACATCAAGTAATAAGCGAATGACTTCATGGCTTGATATGAAAATGTTTGATTCTGATGGTTTGATTGCTTGAATTGAATAACAGGTTGCTTAGGAATATGAAAACTATGACCTTACAAAAGCAATCAATTTGGCGTGATGAGTAGTTAACCTTAAAATCACATCAAAAGCAAATATCTACTATAGAAATAAGGTTAACGGTAAATGTGATAGTGCCACTTGAATCAAACAAGATTTTTAAACAACGGATGTAATGAAAGTTTCTCTAGCGGAGTCTCCATAAATAGGTCAAAGTCTAATTTCTCGTGTGAGTCGAGTTCAAGCGTTGGCGCAAGAAAGAGATAAAAGAATGGGTAGAAGCAGGTATCTAGTAAGGTATAAACTTATGAAATTTATAATTAACTAACTTGTGCTAACCGTTCGGGTTCCTCGTATTTTATTGGAAGTCACGACAAAGCGCTCTTCGAGAATCGTTGACTTTGACTTTTACGGGACATCCTTTTGAGTCACCATTCCCATTGCACTTTGGTTTCGATATCGTCTGATCTCGGCGATATGTCCTTCTTTTCCACAATTATAGCATACCTTAAAGCTGTTGTGGGCGGTTTGGTGATATATCCCCCTCTTTCCGCATTTGTAACATCTGATAGATGGTCTTTCTCCTCCTTGGAACCGGTTATTGCCCTTTGGCGGCGTCTTCACATAGTGGTTGTTGAATCTCCTCTTTTAAAATCTCCTCCCATTTCGCTTCTTCTATTTTCATGGCCACGATTACCACGAGAGTGGTTCTGCCTTTGTCCGTATTCTTCTTTCTCCACTTTGGTTATCGTTATTACGATGACTCTTATCTTTGGTATGATCCACGGTTATGGTCCCTCGGTTGAGCGTACTCGTTATCTCGCTCTAACAAGCTGAGCCACATTTTACAACATCTCGAATAGAGAAAATTTATGAGAAATGAGATCTTGGCGTATCTTGGGGTTTCAAACCTCTCGAAACATCCAGCGTCATCGTTCCTCATTCTCCACCAAATGAGGTCTGAGCACAGATAACTCATGAACTTACGCCTCGTCTTTGGGACAAAATCGTATTATTACTCTCTCGATCTAATAAACTCCACTTCCTTCGTATAGCCGAATACTTTCGAAGTATTTGTCATTGAGCTATTTCTGAAAGCGTCTCCCATGACATCTTTGAGTGCGGTGAATGGAGTGCAACTTCACAACTCCCACCGATGTCTGCCTGCGCCGGGAACATAAAAAGTGGCGAATGGAACTTTACATTCCTCCGTGCATCCCAGACATCGAATATCTTGGTAATTTGCTTGACCCGTGTTTCCGCCGTGATCGGATCGGCTTTCCCAGTTACAGGTGGTCCCACTCTTTGAGCTTGCTTGCATTTGTGACCACCCGTAATTCTTATCATTTCCTCACGTATTTTGAACACGAGTCTCCTAAATGCGATTTTGCATGAGCTGCAAAAACTTCTAAACATCCCTCGTTCATCATCTGCTCGGTGGTGTTATTCACGGGAGGTACATTGCCCGACTGTTTGCACGTTCTCCTCGTTGGTAAATCTGGCATCTCCACGGTCTCATTTACTCCACTTTAAATATTCTCGATTCGACATTCTCGAATCTTGTCATAAAAAAAGGGTTAATTAAAAAATCGATATATCACATAATATCCTATATCTTGACCAACTAACAAATAAGCTTAGGTAGGACACCTTTAGCGAAGGATTTACTCGTCTCTCCCCTCTGGTTCTATTCCCGATCTCATGGGAGATCGTATCCTAAGCTACGATACCAGCGTGGCGACCCCAAAATAGGTCCATTCCATCCGAACCCGTTACGAGTAGCCAAATACGTGAGTGCGAAACAACTACTGACTTTATTATCACAACAATAAAGCGTGAGTTTAAATACAAATATTATCTTACAGAACAATATTTATACTCAAATAAATCCTCATCACATTTATTGATACATTATTTTACAATAATGGTGAGGACTACTAAACAACTCTCTCTAGAACCTTCATTCCATTACCCCAGAAGCTAGTACTATTACATTCTAGCCTCCACGAGAAGAAAAAAATGGAACAACAAGGAAAGGGTGAGCTCAACTAGCCCGATAAAGAATGTTATGACTAAGATAATATCTGACAAATTATCGTTAGTCTCCAATGAGGAAAAATCGATAGAATCTGATAGAGCAACAAGTTTGGATCAATATTACGCGTGAAATAATAATTCATAGAAGAGTTACGTAGAGAATGAAATCTCTTATAATCTATGAATTTAACGGTCCATCATCAATATTTTATCCTGTAACATCAATCGATATTCATCTCGAATCAAATATTCATCTTTGCCTGCTTCTGGGCCGAAGATATTCATCAATCGGTCGTGTTCATCTCTAAAGGCCAAAGATATTCATCGTCGGTCATCTTTGCACTAAAGGCCAAAGATATTCATCGATCGGTCGTATTCATTTAAACACATTCATCTTTTTCGGGCCAAGATATTCTTGAAAATCATTCATCTTTTACTTCTGGCCGAAGATATTCAATAATATCATCATTTAAGGCGAGGATGATGAAAATATTTTTAAAGAAGCGAATCGATGAAACAAAATGACAAGGATTAAGGATTAAGGATTAGTACTTTGTTTTATCCGTGTCAAAAATACCTCAAAAATAATCGTAGTGGTGTAAAATTCGAGAATGATCAAAACATGGATCTGATCAAAGCTAGTATCCGAATAGATATTTTAGGCGAAAAGAAAAATTTTCATTTTTAAATTGAATAGTGATAATGATAAATGAATAGTCTTGAGTATCGTGAATAGTCTTGCGTATCGTGAATAGTAACTCAAACACCAAAAGATAGAAATTCCACAAAAAAAATCTTCACGCTTACGTGAATAGTACTGCGTGAATAGTAACTTTCGTGAATAGTAACTTTCATGAATAGTAACTTCGTGAATAGTAACTCATGAATAGTAACCCAGAGCATGAAAAAGTTCCAAATTTGATAAAAAGTTCAATCGATATTTGACGTAATGATATTGAAGAAATAATATCATTTGAGAAAAAATAACATCCACTTACCTCGAAAGAATCGATGCCTTGGAAGGAAAGGTCGGAAGTGATCTTTGAATGAAACTTGTCTTGAGCAATGACTCTCAAAGTATCTAAATACTCACAAAATCGCTCGATAATATAGAGAAAAGAGAAAACTTTGTTTACGGTGTGATTTTCAATTCTAACAGCCCTCTTATTTATAGGAAAATGTTAGCCGTAGAAAAGCGGACTTGACTGCTTTACGATGGCTTTACACTACTATTGCCACCCACCACATTTGAAATAAAATTCAGCACATTTTTCACCAACCACAAGTGGGGCCCACTCAATTCTAAATTTTCCACCAAAATCAATTATAAACCTAATTTAGAATCAGAGCACCTCTTAAAATTCACAACAAATCATTACGTGCATTTTAGCGGTTCAAAATTTGTGGACATATACTCAACTTATGTATGTATAACATACCCAAAAATTTACCACAATCAGCGGTCGGATTAAAAATTATAACCCCATGATATATCTAAAAACCCACGATTTGATTTTTAATACCTCCATCAGATAAAATCTTGATAAAACACCTCAACATTAATTTCTTCATTTATAACCACATAAATAAATCCATCATTTATATTCATATAAAATAAATATTTCCTTATCATATGAATCGATAATTAATTATTCACAAATAATATTCTGAGAATCCACATTTATAATGACGGTAGTTCCCGAGGAAGGGGGCTTTCGATAAGGATCTCTCACTTCTTGGCGGCATGATTAGGTGACCAAACCTCTCCTTGAGGCAGAACTTTCTAGACATTGCCAATAATGTTATCTAATAATATTATTCAAATAATATGAATTATTGATCGATAATGGGAAATCTTTATGCGGTGACAATTATTGAACAACGATAATATAAAATATCAATATGACAATTATTGAATCGATAAAATAAAATATTGAGCGATAACTCTTGTGAAAATTATTGAGTAGTGCCTTCTTACGTGAGGATCGATAATTCAACAATCTTTGTGCGATCTCTGGTGTCTTCTTTGTGCGACCAGCGTATTCTTTATATTTTAACCAAAAATTATTCAACGATCTTACTTGGTAACAACTTCTGTAGTTATTTTTAACCACTTATATTTATAGTTTTCTTCATCCAATAAACTTTCCGTTATGGGGCCCACATTTGCTTGTGTAAATGCGAATATTCCAAAAGATCTGAATATTCCACGACCAACGAATATTCCACAAACAAAATGAATATTTTATAACCACTTTGATTTTGAAATATTTGCGTATTTAACCCTTAACTATCCACATTAATCAAATCAACCCTTCTATTTCAAGATAATAAATAAAGGAAATTCCTTTTTATTTAAAAAAAATTTTGAGGTCTTCTGATTTACTGTACCGTGTATTTGGCGATTTGGATGGAATGGACCTATTTTGCGTCTATTCTGAGTTATGTATAGGGTATACCACTTTTACGAGTTATTCAGCGAATAATAATGAATGGAATAACGAAGTTCTCTTTATGAATAAGAAAGAATAATATTCCTACCTTAGAATAATGAATATTGGCGAGTGAAGTAGTAGAATACTTTTCTTTTTATTTCTCTACAGAGTTTAGGTGAAAAAAAATAATATTATGTGAAAGGTAATTGGTTTGGCGCTATTCACGAAAGGTTCTATTGGTGAAGGTATTGTGCGAAGGTAATTAATTTATTGAATATTACTATTGTGAAGGTAAATACTATTGTGAAGGTAATTACTTATTCAAAGGTAATTACTATTCCGAAGAGTAATTACTATTGAAGAGACTCTTAGATAATGACATATGGGCCCCCGTAAAATAATCAAACTTACCACAAGCGTCTCATATGATTTCTTTATATACATTAAGGATTGAATAAATATTACCACAAATCATTTTATTTTTAATTAACACATTTTTAATCTTTCAACAATTATTAATCATTTATAACTTGTCGTCTCAATTAATAATATAACATATTATCAGATGATCTTTGTGACAATAATTGAATCGATAATATAAGAGATATGATCGTGATTCTTTGTATGATAATTGAAGCGTAAATTAAGTGACTTCTCACGTAAGCATCGATAATCGATCTGGTGTCTTCTTATCTGACCACAGCGTATTCTTTTACTTTACCATAGGGTAGTTCAGCGGTTTTAACGGTAACACCTCTCGTAGTTATTTTTATAAAATATTTTTGTCATTTTCTCGATCGTGACAATATTACATTGTGGGGTCCACCAATGATTGGTAGTTATGCGAATATTCCCTAACAAAAAGAATATTCCCAGAGCCAAACGAATATTTTATAACAACTTGCATACTTTGCAAAATTTATAAATCTTACCCATGTTATAATATTATCTCAAATTCACACCATAATATTAAAAATTATTTTATAAAAAAATTTAAATCTTTATTGATAAAATATGGGGTCTCCTGATCTCCCTCCTTATGGAATTTAAGCCTCGAAATTAGAATGCGTACACGTATGATAAAGAGGTGAGGATACCTTGAATACCTTTATCGTTGAAAACATTAAATTCATCTTTGCAATCCGGCGAAGATATTTATTCTGATTCATCTTTGCTTTTCTGAGCCAAAGATATACAATTTATAAAACCAATAATCTTTGAGGCCAGCGACTTAATAGTATCACGACCACGAATTATCCATGCACCAGCGGGCGAGGATATTCGTGTGTTTTCATTCTGATCGTGATTATCTTAAGAATAATCCTTGGTCGTAATAATCATACCGAATCTATCTCTTCTGACGAAAGATGACTTTTACCACATCCATGAATTAATATTTCATTCTTTGAGACTCATTTCGATAATTAATCCATATCATCGAATCATCCACCTTTCTGGGCGAGGATATTCATTAGTATCACGACCACGAATTATCCGTACCACTACGGCGAAATCGTAATTCATTGTATTCATTAGTATCCACGACCACAAATTCATTAGTATCCGACCACAAATTATCCGTACACTACAAGATAATCGTGTATTCATTAGTATCGACCACGAATCCATAATCGTGTAATTATTCATTAGTATCCGACCACAAATTATCCATACCTTTCTGACGAAGATAATCGTGTATTCATTAGTATCACGACCATAAATTCCATCCATGCGACTTTAGACGAAGATAATCGTGTTTTCAATTACGGTTATGATTATCTGAAAACAATCCACAGTCATAATCATACCAGTCCATCTATCTTATTCTGAGGCCACGAGATGACTTTCAGCGTAATATAAACGTGAGGATAATGATATAAAGAATCGATCGAATGAGATAAAGGATAAATATTAAACATTTATAATATAATTTATCCGAGTTCAAGAATATCCCCATGTTATCAATCATTAATAATCTCATAATCTAATATCATTAATATTATAACAATATTTTAATCACTTCTTAAATTTATAAACAATTTATCTCGATTGTTTACGCTTTACCATATAATGCATTTAATCATTCAAAATGCCATACTCATAAGATATCATCACCAATTATCAAATCTCTCATCAAAAAAATATGCATATATTACATATAGGATTCTACATGCCATAAAATCCTATTTTCAACTTTGTTACTTCACATAACATATTTAACTCATATGTTAAGTAACTAAACTATTTTCATGAAAATACCAAATCAGTCCCAAAATATTTCTTTTACGGGTTTTAGCATAATATAGTCCCATAATGAAAATATATTTTTCTCGAAATTTTAAAATTCATTTACTATTTTTCAAAAATCAATTTCTAATTAATTCCTTAAGAAATTAGCTACCTCAAGTTTAACTCCAAAATTCCCAAATCTTGGCAGGACCTTACACATGTTAACGTGAGCTTCGGTTTAAATTTCATGGTCATGAGTTATAGAACTCAGGTTATAGCGTTTTTAAATCGAAAAAACCTAAATATTGAAATAGTCATAACTTGCTCATTTTAAGTCGAGAATGAGCTCATTTTTGGACAGGAGGTACTTTATACCATATACCTTCATGTCCCAAAAGGCCAGAATTTTTCTCATAATTTAAGTGGCCAAAACAGCCCCTCTAAAATCATGGCGGCAACTTTTTAGGTTTTGCAGCTTTGCACTCCTTTGCTAAAATCAGTCCACACAAAATCTACAACACCTTTTCCAGTAATTCCACTTGGATTAGTTAGGTAACTCATAGATCTAACTCTAGGACTTGACCACATTCAAAAATTCAAAATATAATAGGAGATATGGTCGATTGAATTTCATATTACGTTTTTCACCAAAATCGATTTTCAACTCTTTGTGATTTCTAAGAAACTTTCATGTTTTCACATACTAACCAACATAACTCATCATAACACTTACTAATACTTCATATACCCATGATTTTCATTATTCCAATGCTTTTATTATGACTTTCATCATAATCCGTAAGCAGATCCTTTTAGTTGAAGAAATATTTGAGGTTTAATAAATGGGTTTTTATGCTTTGAATTCGATACAAAATTCGATTTCACGTTCTAGGGTAGGCTAGGAAGACTTCAAGAATCGTCAAAAATTTATTAATGATAGAAATATCATTCAAAAGCTACTTCTCTTATCGAGACTTGGATAGTACGTCACATTAATACCAATTGTGACTTACATCCTTTAACTGATAGCACCTCACAATGATACCTATCAACTTGCCATCTTGATCACGGCGTACGCTTCTGAGAAAAATGCGGCTTTGGTGCATTCCACAAAGGAAGTCGACAACGAAAGGATCGGGGCTCTTTACTTATGGCTTGATATAACGGTGATTAACTTTAGGGTTTGGTTACTTTGAATTAAGTATAACGAGGTTGGTTAGGAATATGAAAGCTAACAACCTTACAAAAGAATAATGAGTAGTTAATCAATCATTTCAAAAATTACCTCAATGGCAAGTATTTTCAAAGAGATAAGATCGTGAAAGTGTTTATTTGAAACAACAAGATTAATAAGCGATTGGAGGTAATGAAGGTTTCTCCCAGCGAAGTTTCGATAGAAAAATCAAAGTCTAATTTTTTAGAGTTAAATTTAAACATTGAACACAACTAGGTAGAATAAAAGAGTGGGTAGAACTTGTATTGAATAAAGTATAGACTTAGTAATAATTTATAATTAATTTACGTAATACCCCAAAATTAGGTATCGTCACCCATCTTGGGTACGCCACTTTACATGGTACATAAATTCAAATCTGACTTACTAAATATAAGCGTAGGTATGCAATACGACATAAAGCGTGAGTTTGAATACAAATATTGTCTACTAGATATTATACAAACTCGAAAGGAGTCCTCATTACTACTATTATCACACTATTTCACGAATAGTGAGGACTACTAATCTTATCCTCTCGGACCATTACTCCGTTCCTGAGGCTTAAATTCGTCCCGGTATGTTCTCATTTCACGAAGAAACGGTGAAAGAAAAAAGGTGAGCTCAACTAGCCCGATGAAATATTATGACTAAGATAATGCGAGAATAATTTATCATTAGCCTTGACGATGTTAAGCGATAAAATACAATAGACAACAAGTTTAAGCTGCGGTGGAATAAGCGATCCATTAAAAAATTCAGTAGAGAATAAAATCTACTATCTTTTAGGTTTTAAAGGTTTTCATCCTTTGTTATAGGCGAGACTCGACTTTAATAAATAATCCACATCATCGAATCACCCACCTTTTCTGACGAGGATATTCATCAAATTATCGATAATTAAATGACTATCTTAGAATCACCCACAGTCATAATCATACCAAAAATTATCCATCAACTTGCATTCTGAGGCCTTTGAGGACTTTTATCACATCATTTATAACAAGCCGTGATTATCTTAGAATGATCCACAGGTCATAATCATACTAAGTTCATCTATACCTGCGTAAAGCCAGAAGATAACATAATATAACATGAGGATGATGACAATGACATAATAATTCAATAAAACAAGTTCAAAAATTATTTTATCCGGGGAATTATTAACGTCAAATTGTCGAAATAATCTTTGTTTTGTAGAGTAAAATTCAAGAATGATCGGAAGAATATTTCCATGAAAGATCTTTGGATGAAGCGCTTGAATATCGAGGATATTCCACTAATTTCATGGAGTATAGAAGTCGAAGATTTAACCAATTTGAGTATAATAAAGAATGGAATAACAAAAAGAAATCACCGTGCATGCGGTACATGGCATAGGCGAGGTTATTCAACGAGAATAATAATAACGGAACCGGTCGGTGAAATTCACAAGCGGGATGATCAACGAATAATAAATCTTGAATAATAAACAATGGAACCGGTCGGTGTAAAACACCTGACGAGGATATTCAACGAGAATAATAAATGCGGAATAATAAGCAATGGAACCGGTCGGTGTAAAACACGAGAGACGAGGATATTCAGCGAATAATAATAAAGAATGGAATAACGAAGGAGATCACCAAGTATAGGGGATTAAGCGTATCTGAGTTATTCAACCAGAATAAATAAGAATGGAATAATATAAGTTTCACCAAGTATAGGGTATCTGGCGTATCGAGGTTATGTATAGGGTATACCACTTTTCTGAGTTATTCAACGAGAATAATAAGCGATGGAATAACAACGATTCTCTTCATGAATAAGAAAGAATAACACCCCTTACGATTTACAACAAATAATATTCCTACCTTAGAAGAAGCTGAATATTGGCGAGGTGAAGTAGCGAGAATACTTTTCTTCTTTCTCTACATAGTTTCTCTCTCTGAGAGTTTGATTGAATTAAGTGAAAATAATGAAGCACTAGGCCTCTATTTATAGAAGATTTCTAAACTTAGCTTTACCATGTGAAAAGCGAGTGGCTTGGCGGTTGGTGATGTGAAAAGAAAAGTGGTTCGGCCTTTTGTAATGTGAAGCGACAAGTGGTTCGGCCTTTTGTAATGTGAAACGACAAGTGGTTTGGCCTTTTGTAATGTGAAGCGGCAAGTGGTTTGGCCTTTTGTAATGTGAAGCGACAAGTGGTTTGGCGTCTGGTAAAGGTAATTACTATTGTGAAGGTAATTACTATTCCTGAGGTAATTACTATTGAAGGTAATTACTATTGGCGAAGGTAATTACTATTGGCGAAGGTAATTACTATTGTGAAGGTAATTACTATTCACAAGGTAATTACTATTGTGAAGGTAATTACTATTGTGAAGGTAAATACTATTGTGAAGGTAAATACTATTGTGAAGGTAATTACTATTCATGAAGTAATTACTTATTGTGAAGAGACTCTTAGATAATGACATATGGGCCCCCATAAAATAATCAAACTTACCACAAACGTCTCATATGAGACTCTTTATATACATTAAGGATTGAATAAATATTACCACAAATCATTTTATTTTTAATCGACACATTTTTAATCTTTCAACAATTATTAATCATTTATAACTTGTCGTCTCGATTAATAATATAACATATTATCTGAGATGATCTTTGTGACAATATAATTGAATCGATAATATAAGAGATATGATCGTGATTTCTTTGTAGCGATAATTGAGCGTAGGTGAGTGACTTCTCACGTAAGCATCGATAATCAATCTCGTGTGCTTCTTATGCGACCCACAGCGTATTCTTGTACTTTTACCATTAGGGTAGTTCAGCGGTTTTAACGGTAACACCTCCGTAGTTATTTTTATAAAATATTTTTTTTGTCGTTTTCTCGATCAAATGAATAATTACATTATGGGGTCCACCATGATTGGTAGTTATGCGAATATTCCACTAAAAAAAAGAATATTCCCAGAGCCAAACGAATATTTTATAACAACTTGCATACTTTGCAAAATTTATAAATCTACCCCACAACTATAATATTATCTCAAATTCACACCATAATATTAAAAATTATTTAAACAAAATTTAAATCTTTATTGATAAAATATGGGGTCTCCTGATCTCCCTCTCTTATGGAATTTAAGCCCTCGAAATTAGAATGCGATACACAGTATGATAAAGAGGTGAGGATACCTTGAATACCTTTATCGTTGAAAACATTAAATTCATCTTTGCAATCCAGGCGAAGATATTTATTCCTGAATTCATCTTTTGCTTCTGGGCCAAAGATATACAAGCTATAAAACCAATAATCTTTGAGGCCTTGACTTAATAGTATCACGACCACGAATTATCCATTTTGGGCGAGGATATTAGTGTTTTCATTCTGATCGTGATTATCTTAGAATAATCCTTGAGTCGTAATCATATACAAGTCTCTTCTGACGAAGATGACTTTTACCACATCCGTGAATTAATATTTCATTCTTTGAGACTCGATTTCGATAATTAATCCATATCATGAATCATCCACCTTTTCTGGGCCGAGGATATTCATTAGTATCACGACCACGAATTATCCATACCTTCTGACGAAAGATAATCGTGTATTCATTAGTATCACGACCACAAATTATCCATACTACTGGCGAAGATAATCGTGTATTCATTAGTATCACGACCACAAATTATCCATACCTTACGGACGAAGATAATCGTGTATTCATTAGTATCCGACCACAAATTATCCATGCACTACGGCGAAGATAATCGTGTATTCATTAGTATCCGACCACAAATTATCCATGCACTTACGAAGATAATCGTGTATTCATTAGTATCACGACCACAAATTATCCATACCTTTACGGCGAAGATAATCGTGTATTCATTAGTATCACGACCACAAATTATCCATACCTTTTCGGCGAAAGATAATCGTGTATTCATTAGTATCACGACCACAAATTATCCATACACTACGGCGAAAGATAATCGTGTTTTCAATTACGGTTATGATTATCTTAGAACAATCCACAGTCATAATCATACCAAGTCCATCTATCTTGCTTTCTGAGCCCACGAGATGACTTTCAGCGTAATATAAACGTGAGGATAACGATATAAAGAATCGATCAAATGAGATAAAGGATAAATATTAAACATTTATAATATAATTTATCCGAGTTCAAGAATATCCCCATGTTATCAATCACTTAATAATCTCATAATCTAATATCATTAATATTATAACAATATTTTAATCACTTCTTAAATTTATAAACAATTTATCTCGATTGTTTACGCTTTTACCATATAATGCATTTAATCATCCAAAATGCCATACTCATAAGATATCATCATCACCAATTATCAAATCCTCATCAAAAAAATATGCATATATTACATATAGGATTCTCTGGCCATAAAATCCTATTTTCAACTTTGTTACTTCACATAACATATTTAACTCATATGTTAAGTAACTAAACTATTTTCATGAAAAATACCAAATCAGTCCCAAAAATATTTCTTTTACGGGTTTTAGCATAATATAGTCCCATAATGAAAATATATTTTTCTCGAATTTTTAAAATTCATTTACTATTTTTCAAAAATCAATTTCTAATTAATTCCTTAAGAAATTAGCTACCTCAAGTTTAACTCCAAAAATTCCCAAATCTTGGCAGGACCTTACACATGTTAACGTGAGCTTCGGTTTAAATTTCATGGTCATGGGTTATAGAACTCTCGGTTATAGCGTTTTAAATCGGAAAAACCTAAATATTGAAATAGTCATAACTTGCTCATTTAAAGTCGAGAATGAGCTCATTTTTGGACAGGAGGTACTTTATACCATATACCTTCATGTCCCAAAAGGCCAGAATTTTTCTCATAATTTAAGTGGCCAAAACAGCCCGTCTAAAATCATGGCGGCAACTTTTTGGGTTTTTGCAGCTTTGCACTCCTTTGCTAAAATCAGTCCACACAAAAATCTACAACACCTTTTCCAGTAATTCCACTTAGATTAGTTAGGTAACTCATAGATCTAACTCTAGGACTTGACCACACTCAAAAATTCAAAATATAATAGGAGATATGGTCGATTGAATTTCATATTCGTTTTTCACAAAATCGATTTTCAACTCTTTGTGATTTCTAAGAAACTTTCATGTTTTCACATACTAACCAACATAACTCATCTTAAAATTTACTAACACTTCATATACCCATGATTTTCATCAGTTCTATCCTTTTATTATGACTTTCATCATAATCCATCGTAAGCAGATCCTTTTAGTTGAAGAAATATTTGAGGTTTAAGAAATGGGTTTTTTATCTTTGGGTCGATACAAAATTCGATTTCACGTTCTAGGGTAGGCTAGGAAGACTTCAAGAATCGCCAAAAATTTATTAATGATAGAAATATCATTCAAAAGCTATTACTCTCGTCCAGAGACTTGGATAGTCGTCACATTAATACCAAGCTGTGACTTACATCCCTTAACACAGATAGCACCTCACAATGATACCTATCAACTTGCCATCTTGATCCACGGCGTCGCCTCTGAAAAATGCGGCGGTGCATTTCACAAGAAAGTCAACAACGAAAGGATCGGGGCTCTTTACTTATGGCTTGATATAACGATGATTAACTTTAGGGTTTGGTTACTTTGAATTAAGTATAACGGGTTGGTTAGGAATATGAAAGCTAACAACCTTACAAAAAGAATAATGAGTAGTTAATCAATCATTTTCAAAAATTACCTCAAAAGGCAAGTATTTTCAAAGAGATAAGATCGTGAAAGTGTTTATTTGAAACAACAAGATTAATAAGCGATTGAGAGTAACGAAGGTTTCTCCCAGCGAAGTTTCGATAGAAAAATCAAAGTCTAATTTTTAGAGTCAAATTTAAACATTGAACACAACTAGGTAGAATAAAAAGTGGGTAGAACTTGTATTGAATAAAGTATAGACTTAATAATAATTTATAATTAATTTACAGTAATAACCGTTCGGGTTTTTCTCGACAAACAGCTCTCGCTTAAATTCACAGGTTTGACTTTACTATAGGGTACATTCCACCCTTAAGTGCTTCTTCACATTCTGATCCATGATTTGAATCATTATTCTCGATCCATATCGAATTCGGGTTGGCCATTATGCGCGAGGTAATTAGAATTCGATGTTAAATTCTCAATTCTTGTCAAAAAGCAAAGTCCATTTCATCTATTTTGGCTTTATTGGATGGGACGTCTTTTCTACACTATCAGCGCGTTGTGCGGCTTTTACCCATACATCGCTTTATTCTCCTTCGTTCGATTGTTTCTTCTTTCGGTGATCTTTGATTTTAAATTCTCGATTCGACTTTAATATCTTACACTACCTGCGAAAGCGTGATTTTGTTCGAGCATCACATATCGGGTAACCCGATTTTGAATTGTTGTATCCCTTTGTTCCACGACCAGTTTTGGTTCTTGACTTTCTTCTAGCTCACGAACACGATTTTGTAATTCTAAGTTTTGATCATAAACTTCTTACAACCAATTCTCCTCGGGTTCCTCTTCTTCCTCTTCTTCCTCTTCTCTCTCACTCTCAATTTGCTACCTCTGCTGCACTAGCTCGGGTGCAACAATTAGTTCTTCATTCACTCGTGGATATCTACAATTTGTTCCTCGTCGACCTTTGCATTAACTTTGATTAGTGATTAAAGGTGTCCTGCAGTCACATTCACTCCATTGTGAATATTTTTAATTTGCCATTTCAAACAACGCCACAAAATAAGGGTTAATTGACATACGACGTATTATCACTATACTACGTGAGCCAATCAAATACCAAAATAAACTTAGGTAGGTCATCTTAGCGAAGGTATTCCCGTCTCTCCCCTCTAGTACTATTCTCACATCTTAGCGGGGATCGTATCCTAGCTACGATACCAAGCTTGTGGCGCCCCAAAATTAGGTATCGTCACCCGTCTTGGGTCGCCACTTACATGGTACATAAATTCAAATCTGACTTACTAATATAAGCGTAGGTGTGCAATCTGACATAAGCGTGAGTTTGAATACAAATATTGTCTACTAGATATTATACAAACTCGAAAGGTCCTCATTACTACTATTATCACCTTATTTCACGAATAGTGAGGACTACTAATCTTATCCTCGGACCATTACTCCGTTCCCAGGCTAAATCCCGGCTATGTTCTCATTTCACGAAGAAAACGGTGAAAGAAAAGGTGAGCTCAACTAGCCCGATGAAATATTATGACTAAGATAATGCGAGAATAATTTATCATTAGCCTTGACGATGTTAAGCGATAAAATCTGATAGAACAACAAGTTTAAGCTGCGGTGGAATAAGCGATCCATTAAAAAGTCAGTAGAGAATAAAATCTACTATCTTTTAGGTTTTAAAGGTTTTTCATCCTTTGTTATAGGCGAGACTCGACTTTAATAAATAATCCACATCATCGAATCACCCACCTTTTCTGACGAGGATATTCATCAAATTATCGATAATTAAATGACTATCTTAGAATCACCCACAGTCATAATCATACCAAAAATTATCCATCAACTTGCATTCACAGGGCCTTTTGAGGGACTTTTATCACATCATTTATAACAAGCCGTGATTATCTTAGAATGATCCTGGTCATAATCATACTAAGTTCATCTATACCGTAATAGAAGATAACATAATATAACATGAGGATGATGACAATGACATAATAATTGATAAAACAAGTTCAAAATTATTTTATCCGAGGAATTATTAACGTCAAATTGTCGAAAATAATCTTTGTTTTGTAGAGTAAAATTCAAGAATGATCGGAAGAATATTTCCATGAAAGATCTTTGGATGAAGCGCAAATATCGAGGATATTCCACTAATTTCATGGAGTATAGAAGTCGAAAGATTTAACTTATTGAGTATAATAAAGAATGGAATAACAAAAGAAATCACCGTGCATGCGGTACTTGGCATGAGGCGAGTTATTCAACGAATAATAATAATAACGGAACGGTCGGTGAAATTCACAAGCGGGATGATCAACGAGAATAATAAATCTTTGAATAATAAACAATGGAACCGGTCGGTGTAAAACACACGAGACGAGGATATTCAGCGAGAATAATAAATGCGGAATAATAAGCAATGGAACCCGGTCGGTGTAAAACACGAGACGAGGATATTCAGCAGAATAATAAAGAATGGAATAACGAAGGAGATCACCAAGTATAGGGGATTAAGCGTATCTGAGTTATTCAACGAATAAATAAGAATGGAATAATATAAGGATTTCACAAGTATAGGGTATCTGGCGTATCTGAGGTTATGTATAGGGTATACCACTTTTACTGAGTTATTCAACGAATAATAAGCAATGGAATAACAACGAGTTCTCTTCATGAATAAGAAAGAATAACACCCTACGAGATACAACAAATAATATTCCTACCTTAGAAGAAGCGAATATTGGCGAGGTGAAGTAGCGAGAATACTTTTCTTCTTTCTCTATAGTTTCTCTCTCTAGAGTTTGATGAATTAAATGAAAAATAATGAAGCACTAGGCCTCTATTTATAGAAGATTTCTAAACTTAGCTTTTACCGTGTGAAAAGCGAGTGGCTTGCATTTGGTGATGTGAAAAGAAAAGTGGTTCGGCGCTTTGTAATGTGAAAAGACAAGTGGTTCGGCCTTTTATAATGTGAAGCGACAAGTGGTTTGGCCTTTTATAATGTGAAGCGGCAAGTGGTTTGGCCTTTGTAATGTGAAGCGGCAAGTGGTTTGGCGTCGGTAAAGGTAATTACTATTGGCGAAGGTAATTACTATTCACAAGGTAATTACTATTGGCGAAGGTAATTACTATTGGCGAAGGTAATTCTTATTGGCGAAGGTAATTACTATTCACAAAGGTAATTACTATTGTGAAGGTAATTACTATTGTTGAAGGTAAATACTATTGTGAAGGTAAATCTATTGTGAAGGTAATTCTTATTCCTGAAAGTAATTCTTATTGATGAAGAGACTCTTAGATAATGACATATGGGCCCCATAAAATAATCAAACTTACCACAAAGCGTCTCATATGAGACTCTTTATATACATTAAGGATTGAATAAATATTACCACAAATCATTTTATTTTTAATCGACACATTTTTAATCTTTCAACAATTATTAATCATTTATAACTTGTCGTCGTCTCGATTAATAATATAACATATTATCTGAGATGATCTTGTGACAATAATTGAATCGATAATATAAGAGATATGATCGTGATTCTTTGTAGCGATAATTGAGCGTAGGTGAGTGACTTCTCACGTAAGCATCGATAATCAATCTGGTGTCTTCTTATCTGACCCCGCAGCGTATTCTTGTACTTTTACCATAGGGTAGTTCAGCGGTTTTAACGGTAACACCTCATAGTTATTTTATAAAAAAATATTTTTGTCGTTTTTTCTCGATCAAATGAATAATTACATTAATGGGGTCCACCAGATGATTGATAGTTATGCGAATATTCCTAACAAAAGAATATTCCCAGAGCCAACGAATATTTTATAACAACTTGCATACTTTGCAAAATTTATAAATCTACCCACAACTATAATATTATCTCAAATTCACACCATAATATTAAAAATTATTTAAACAAAATTTAAATCTTTATTGATAAAATATGGGGTCTCCGGACGAAAGATAATCGTGTATTCATTAGTATCCGACCACAAATTATCCATACACTACGGCGAAGATAATCGTGTATTCATTAGTATCACGACCATAAATTATCCGTACACTACGGCGAAAGATAATCGTGTATTCATTAGTATCCGACCACAAATTATCCATACACTACGACGAAGATAATCGTGTTTTCAATTCATTAGTATCGACCACAATTATCCATTATCTGAAGATAATCAATCAATTACGGTTATGATTATAATCATCACAAGTCCATCCATACCAAGTCCATCTATACCTTCTGAGCCACGATGACTTTCAGCGTAATATAAACGTGAGGATAACGATATAAAGAATCAATCAAATGAGATAAAGGATAAATATTAAACATTTATAATATAATTTATCCGAGTTCAAGAATATCCCCATGTTATCAATCAACTAATAATCTCATAATCTAATATCATTAATATTATAACAATATTTTAATCACTTCTTAAATTTATAAACAATCTTATCTCGATTGTTTACGGCTTTACCATATAATGCATTTAATCATCCAAAAATGCCATACTCATAAGATATCATCACCAATTATCAAATCCTCATCAAAAAATATGCATATATTACATATAGGATTCTCTGGCCATAAAATCCTATTTTCAACTTTGTTACTTCACATAACATATTTAACTTTCGTATGTTAAATAACTAAACTATTTTCATGAAAAATACTAAATCAGTCCCAAAATATTTCTTTTCTGAGTTTTTAGCATAATATAGTCCCATAATGAAAATATATTTTTCTCGAAATTTTTAAAATTCATTTACTATTTTTCAAAATCAATTTCTAATTAATTCCTTAAGAAATTAGCTACCTCAAGTTTAACTCCAAAATTCCCAAATCTTGGCAGGACCTTACACATGTTAACGTGAGCTTCCAGTTTAAATTTCATGGTCATGGAGTTATAGAACTCCGGTTATAGCGCGTTTTTATTCGGAAAAAGCTAAATATTGAAATAGTCATAACTTGCTCATTTTAAGTTAGAATGAGCTCATTTTTGGACAGGAGGTACTTTATACCATATACCTTCAAGTCCCAAAAGTCCAGATTTTTTCTCATAATTTAAGTGGCCGAAACAGCCCGTCTAAAATCATGGCAGCAGCTTTTTCGGTTTTTGCAGCTTTGCACTCCTTTGCTAAAATCAGTCCACACAAAAATCTACAACACCTTTTCCAGTAATTCCACTTGGATTAGTTATGTAACTCATAGATATAACTCTAGGACTTGACCACATTAAAAAATTCAAAATATAATAGGAGATATGGTCAATTGAATTTCATGTTACGTTTTTCACCAAAATCTGATTTTCAACTCTTTATGATTTCTAAGAAACTTTCATGTTTACACATACTAACCAACATAACTCATTATAACACTTACTAATACCACGTATACCCATAATTTTCATTAGTCCAATGCTTTTATTATGACTTTCATCATAATCCACGTAAACAGATCCTTTTATTACGACAAGTGGTTCGACGCCTGTAATGTGAAACGGCAAGTGGTTTGACGCCTGTAATGTGAAGCAGCAAGTGGTTTGGCGTCTGGTAAAGGTAATTACTATTGGCGAAGGTAATTACTATTCATAAAGGGTACTATTAGTGAAGGTAATTACTATTCACAAAGGTAATTACTATTGTGAAGGTAATTACTATTGTGAAGGTAAATACTATTGTGAAGGTAATTACTATTCACAAAGGTAATTACTATTGACGAAGAGACTCTTAGATAATGACATATATTTAGCCAAAATAATCAAACTTACCACAAGCGTCTCATATGGACTCTTTATATCATTAAGGATTGAATAAATATTACCACAAATCATTTTATTTTTAATCAACACATTTTTTAATCTTTCAACAATTATTAATCATTTATAACTTGTCGTCTCAATTAATAATATAACATATTATCTGGATGATCTTGTGACAATAATTGAATCGATAATATAAGAGATATGATCGGCGTGAATTCTTTGTAGCGATAATTGAAGCGTAGCTAAGTGACTTCTCACGTAAGCATCGATAATCAATCTGGTGTCTTTCTTATGCAACCACGTATTCTTGTACTTTACCATAAGGGTAGTTCAACAATTTTAACGGTAACACCTCCGTAGTTATTTTTATAAAAAAATATTTTTGTCGTTTTCTCGATCCAAAAATAATTTACATTAATGGGGTCCACCAATGATTGGTAGTTGTCTAAGAATATTCCCTAACAAAAGAATATTCCGAAGCCAAACGAATATTTTATAACAACTTGCATACTTTGCAAAATTTATAAATCTACCCATTTATAATATTATCTCAATTCACACCATAATATTAAAAATTATTTAAAAAAATTTAAATCTTTATTGATAAAATATGGGGTCTCAAAGTAATTACCTTCGTCAATAGTAATTACCTTCGTCAATAGTAATTACCTTTGTGAATAGTAATTACCTTCGTCGATAGTAATTACCTTTACGAGGCGTCGAACCACTTGTCGTTTCACATTCTGATGATCGAACCACTTGTCGTTTCACATTCTGAGTGTCGAACCACTTGTCGTTTCACATTACTGAGCGTTAAACCACTTTTCTTTTCACATCACATGGCGCCCCCAAAATAGGTATACATCACCCATTCGGGTTGTCGATACATGAGTGCGAAGCAACTCTGACTTTATTATTACAACGATAAAATTGTGAGTTTGAATACAAATATTATCTTACAGACAATATCTATACTCAAATAAATTCTCATCACATTTATTGATACATTATTTTACAAAAATGGTGAGGACTACTAAACAATTCTTTCTAAAACCTTCATTCCATTACCCAGGCTAAATTTTCGCTATATTCTAGCCTCACGAGAAGAAAAATGGAACAACGAGGAAAAGGGTGAGCTCAACTAGCCCGGTAAAGAATATTATGACTAAGATAATATCTGACAAATTACCGTTAGTCTTCAACGAGGAAAATCTAATAGAATCTGATAGGCAACAAATTTTAAATCAATATTAGCGGTGAAAATAATAATTCATTAGAAGAGTTAAGTAGAGAATCAAACTACTATCTTACATGTATGAATTTAAAAGTTCATCGTCTATCTTTTATCCTGTAACATCAATCAATATACATACGAAATCAAATATTCATCTTTGCTCTGAGGCGAAGATATTCATCGATTAATTAAATACTATTCATCTAAACACTGTTCATCTTTTACACTACTGACGAAGATATTCTTGAAATCATTCATCTTTTGCTTCTACGGGCCAAAGATATTCAATAATATCATCATTTAAGGCGAGGGATGATGAAAAATATTTTTAAAAAGCGAATCCAAAATGTGAAGGATTAAGGATTAAGGATTAGTACTTTATTTTATCCGTGTTCAAAATACCTCAAAAATAATCATAGTGGTGTAAAATTCGAGAATGATCAAAACATGGATCTGATCAAAGCTAGTATCCGAAATAGATATTTTGGACAAAAAGAAGAAATTTTATTTTTAGGTGAATAGTCACGTATCGTGAATAGTCTTGGTATCGTGAATAGTAACTCAGACACCAAAAGATAGAAATTTCCCAAAAAAAAACATCTTCACGCTTAATGAATAGTACTTTCGTGAATAGTAACTTCGTGAATAGTAACTTCATGAATAGTAACTTCGTGAATAGTAACTCATGAATAGTAACTCATGAATAGTAACCCCAGAGCATGGAAAAGTTCAAATTTGATAAAAGTTCCAACCAATATTTCGACATAATGATATTGAAGAAATAATATCATTTGAGAAGAAAATAACATCCTTACCTCGAAAGATTAGTACTTCTATTTGGAATCTGGGTATAGTCTTTGAAGGAACTTGCATCGTCTAACAATACTCAAAGTATACTCACAAGAATCGCTCGATATATCGAGAGAGAAAATAGAGAAACTTGGGTTTACGGTGTGTTTTCAATTCTAACCTAAGCACCTATTTATAGGAAAATGCTTAGAACACCAAAGTAGAAAATTGAATATAATATTAATATATTTTCATATTTTCTTTAGCCAACCTTAGAACAACTGATCTCAGCCCATTTGAATCATATGTGAGGCCAACTTAGTTGCAAAAAAACGTTTTCTCAAAATAATTAACTAAAACTCCCAAAAATTAATTATTTGAACTTGAACTTGATAATTCATAATAAATAGCCCTTTTATCAGAAAATTCAAATCTAGAGAGTTTTTATAGGAAATTCAATTCTCTACAACTTTGCAAAAGAAAGTTTTTCAATTCCAAAGCGAAATTGGCCAAAAATCCACAAGCAGACGATTTTACGTTATAATCAAATTTGATTCGATAATTGTGTCCACCACACACAAAACATGTGTTAAACATTTAATGCCACAAAATACTCTTCCTCCTCATATACTCATATATCCCACATTCATTGTAAAAATATCATCGTTAATATATTATTAAAATAATATATTTAAATGAATTATTTTATCGAGAAAAAGATAAAATATTAATTTTCAACAATTGTCACATTAAAAATTTTCTCCATCTATATCCTCATAAAATCAATATTTTCCTCATCATATAAATCAATAATTTAATTATTCATAAATAATATTACGAATCACATTATTGACAACCCGGCGGTTCGAGGGATGAGGGGCTTTTCGATAAGGATATCTCACTTCTTGGCCTTGATTAGATGACCAAACCTCTCCTTGAGCGAACTTTCTAGACATTGTCAATAATGTTATCTAATATTATTCGGATAATATGAATTATTGCTCGATAATGGAAAATACGGTGTAATGACAATTATTGAAACAACAATGATATAAAATATCAACGTAGCGATTATTGAATCAATAAAATAAAATCTTGAGCGATAATTCTTAACCATTATTGAGTAGTGCCTTGATAATTGGTGCGATCTGGTGTCTTCTTGTGCGACAACGCGTATTCTTTGTGTTTTAACCATAAGGGTATTCCAACGGTGTTAACGGTAACAACTTCTGTAGTTATTTTAATCAACTTATATTTATCGTTTTCTTCATCGATAAACTTTCCGTTATGGGGCCCACATATTTACATTTTGCCAGTCGTCATGCGAATATTCCCAGAAGCGACGAATATTCCACGACTAAACGAATATTCCCAAAGCAACAATGAATATTTTATAACCACTTGCTTATTTTGAAATATTTGCGTATTTTACCCTAACTATCCACATTAATCAAATCAACCCTTACTATTTCAAAATAATAAATAGAAAATTAAATTTCATTAATAATAAGTTGGGGTCTTACATCACCGATCGTCGAAACCACTTGCCTTTTCACATGGCGGTCTTAAGCCTAGAAATCTTCATAAATAGAGGCTGAGTGCTTCATTATTTTTCACGAATTCACTTGAGACTACAGAGAGAAACTATAGAGAGAAAGAAGAAAAGTATTCTACTACTTCACCTTGCCAATATTGAGTTCTTCTAAGGTAGGGAATATTATTTGTTGTACCCGTAAAGGGTGTTATTCTTTCTTATTCATGAAGAAACTGTTGTTATTCCATTGCTTATTATTACATTTGGAATAACTTTTGTATGCGTGGTTTACCTATACTTGGTGACATTCTTCTATTATTTTGTTGGAACATCACATGGTTGTGTTTTACCTGGACTGGTTCCGTCTTTATTATTATTACATTGGAACATCACATGCATGTGTTTTACAGGACTGGTTAAAATCTTTATCGATACATTGGAATATCATATACGTGTGTTTTACACCGGATGCAGTTCCATCTTTATTATTACTGTTGGAACATCTATCGGTTGTGAATTTCACGACTGGTTCCGTTATTATTATTACATTGGAATAACTTTTATGCATCTACTGTCGCGTCGTGGTGATTTTTTTTATTCCATTCTTTATTATACCCGGTTAGTTAAAACTTTGACTTATACTCCATGAAATTAGTAGAATATCCTTGATATTTGCGTTTCATCGATATCTTTTCATAGAAATATTCTTTTGATCATTCTTGAATTTTACTCTACAAAAGCGTATCATTTTGACAATTTGGGCGTTAATAATTCACTGGATAAAATAATTCTTGAACTTGTTTTATTGAATTATTATGTCATTGTCATCATCCTCATGTTATATTATGTTATCTTGAAACTTTACGTGTATAGATGAACTTAGTATGATTGTAAGACCCCAACTTATTATTAATGAAATTTAATTTTCTCTATTTATTATTTTGAAATAGTAAGGGTTGATTTGATTAATGTGGATAGTTAAGGGTAAAATCACGAAATACTTGAAAATAAGCAAGTGGTTATAAAATATTCATTGTTGTTAGGGAATATTCGTTTGGTGGTGGAATATTAAATCTTTGTCGCTTCTGGAATATTAAATGCTGACAGTAGCAGCCCATGTGGAGCCCATAACTTGAGAGCGATTGGATGAAGAAAATGACAAATATAAGTTGTTTAAAAAAAGCAGTAGTTATTCAGATTAATCTTGTTAAAATACTAAATTGGTTAAAACATGGTAGCACCTGCGGTATTGCACCAATTATTGATTCTTACGTGAAAGGCCTTTACTTTCGATAATGGTTACTGATAATTCTTTATTCGATATTTTATTGATTTAATAATTCTTTGCGTTGATATTTTATATTGTTGTTGTTTCAATAATTGTCATTTACGATATTTTTCATTATCGAAGCAATAATTCATATTATCTGAATAATATTATTAGATAACATTATTGGCAATGTCTAGAAAGTTACATACAAGAGGGTTTGGTCACCTAATTGCGCGCGATGAAGGAGAAATTCTTATTGAAAGCCCCTCTTTCTTGGGAGCTGCACAGTTGTCGATATTGTGATTACTGTAATATTATTTGTGAATAATTAATTATTGATTCATATGATGAGAAAAATATTGATTTTATGTGGATATAGATGGAAAAAAATTTTAATGTGACAATTGTTGAAAATTGAAATTTTATCTTTTACGATAAAATAATTCGTTTAAATATATTATTATATTTTAATAATATAATAATGGTGATATTTTACAACGAATGTGGGATATATGAGTATCTGAGGAGGAAGAGTATTTTTGTTGCAATAAATGTTTAAAACATATTAAACATGTCGGTGGACCCCATTTATTGATTTGAAATTTGATTATAGCACAGTAAAATCGCTTGGTTTGTAGATTTCGGTCAATTTCTATTTGGAATTTGGAAAACTTTCTTCTGCAAAGTTGTAGAGAATTGAATTTCCTATAAAAACTCATGAGATTCAATTTTCTGATGAAAGGGCTATTTATTATGAATTATTGAAGTTCAAAGCTCAAAATAATTGATTTTGAAAGTTTAAAATATTTAAAATTAGAAAAACGTTTTTCTTACTTTTTCTAGAATGTGGCATGTGTTTGATGGCTGAAATCAGATTCTAGGCATGCGTGGGAAATTTATATAATTATATTATTAATTTATTAAATTTTACTGCGTTGATGTTCTAGCAATTTCCTATAAATATGGTGCTTGGGTTAGAATTGAAAATCACACCGTAAACCCAAGTTTTCTCTCTCTATATTATCTAGCGTATTCTTGTGAGTATTTTGAGTATACTTTGAGTATTGTTAGGCGATTGCAAGTTCCCTTGAAAGACTATATCCCAGATTCCAAATTTAAATCTTAATCTTTCGAGGTAAGGATGTTATTTTCTTCTCAAATGATATTATTTCTTGAATATCATTATCTTTGAAATATTAGTTGAAACTTTTATCAAATTTGGAACTTTTTCATGTCGGGGTTACTATTCATGAGTTTCTATTCACGAGTTCTTTATTCACTCTTTATTCATATGAAGCGTGAAGATATTTTTGAGAAATTTCTATCTTTTGGTGTCGAAGTTACTATTCACGATATCTACGTGCACTATTCACGATACTGACACTATTCAATTAAAAATAAAATTTTTCTTTTGTCCAAAATATCTATTTTGGATACTAGCTTTGATTGTATCCATGTTTTGATCATTCTTGAATTTTACACCACTATGATTATTTTTGAGGTATTTTTGAACATGGATAAAACAAAGTACTAATCCTTAATCCTTAATCCTTGTCATTTTGTTTCATTTGGATTCGTTTTTTAAAAATATTTTCATCATCCTCGGTCTTAAATGATGATATTATTGAATATCTTTGGCACAGTAGTTAAAGATGAATGATTTCTGAAGAATATCTTTGGTAGTAGTCAAAGATGAGCAGTGTTTAGATGAACAAGACCAATGATGAATATCTTTGGCTGTGAAGGCAAAGATGAATATTTGATTCCGTATGTATATTAATTGATGTTACGGGGATAAAAGATGAGACGATGAACTTTTAAATTCATACATAGAAGATAGTAGTTTGCATTCTCTACTTAACTCTTCTAATGAATTAATATTTCATTGCTGCGAATATTGATTTAAAATTTGTTGTATTGTATTCTATTAGATTTTTCCCATTGAAGACTAACTGTAATTTGTTGTATATTATCTTAGTCATAATATTCTTTCTTGGGCTAGATTGAGCTCACCTTTTTCTTTTGTTCATTTTTCTTCTCGGGAGGCGAGAATATAAATGCATGTGGGAGTGATATGGAATGAAGGTTTTAGAAAGAATTGTTTAGTAGTCCTCACCATTTTTGTAAAATAATGTATCAATAAATGTGATGAGGATTTATTTGAGTATAGATATTATGCAGAAGATAATATTTGTATTCAAACTCACGCTTTCTGATTTGTAATAATAAAGTTGTAGTTGTTTTGCATGCATGTGTATTGACAACTTCGAGAATGGTGATGTATACTATTTTGGGGGGCGTCACAATGATTATGACCAGGATCATTCGGTATAATCATGGCTTGTTATAAATGATGTGATAAAAAAGTCCTCGATGGTGACTCATAATGCGATGATGGATAGTTTTTGGTATGATTATGACCGAGGGTGATTCGGTATAGTCATGACCATTGATAATTTGATGAATATCCTACCGTAGTAGTGCGGGGTGATTTGATGATGTGGATTATTTATTAAAATTTGATGTCATTATATAACATTGATGAAAAACCTTTTAAAACCTAAAAGATAGTAGACTTTATTCTCTACTTGACTCTTTTAATGGATTGCTTATTCATTACTGCAGATTAAACTTGTTGTCTATTGTATTTTATCGGTTTAACAACTTTGTTGAAGGCTAATGATAAATTATTCGCATTATCTTAGTTATAATATTTCTTCTTTAAATTTAGTTGATTTCACCATTTCTTTCACTGTTTATTGAAATGAGAACATAAATTTGAGACAGTCGAGGGAGCGGAGTAATGGTCCGAGGATAGCATTAGTAGTCCTCCACTATTACGTGAAATAGTGTGATAATAGTAGTAATGAGGACTCCTTTTGAGTTTGTATAATATCTAAGTAGACAATATTTGTATTCAAACTTCGCGATTTATGTCGTAAATATTATACTGCAACAGTTATATTAGTAAGTTGTATTTGAATTTATGTCTGCTATGAAGTGGTGACCAAAGATAGGTGGCGATACCAATTTTGGAACGTCGCATTAGACCCCAATTTCAACATATACTACTCAATAAGATTGGATAGAGTAATGTACAAAATTCTAAAATATGCGTTTAAATTATTTCTAAAACATATGATTAAAAAAAGAGTATGTATAAGTTAATAACTTAACTATATACTTTCACTATTAACTTAATATAAATCGTTTTAGAGTTGTGCATAAATATTAAAGAAATAATTGTAAGACATTAAATATAATATCAATTATACATATTGTGCTTATATTGAAAAAAAATTATTTATTGACGTGATAATAGTAAGAGAATCAAAATTATATTTAATACTATTAAAAATTAAAATTATACTTACTTAAAATTATCAAACGACTTATTATGAACAAATAAAAATATTTTTTAAAATAACTTATATTAAATAAAAGAGGGAGAGAGTATATAATAACACATAGACACAATTTCATAACTACTAGTAGTACTTAAAAACACAAAACACGAGACACAACATAAAGACACAAAACACAAAATACACAGGACACAGTTTCATGTTACTTTTGTAATAATAATTTCAATCATAAAATATAGTAGTACTAGTTCTTCATGAATGGCATTCAATAATTGGCATTCACATTTTAAGACCGAGGATCCAGAAGCAAAAATTAAAGTATTTCCTTTGTCAACTACTTATAATTTGAAACATCATATTCTAAGCTTTTTTTAATTTTTTTTTTTCTTTGTAATCATAGATAGCATCACTTCTTTAACATATTGACGGTTCAAAATTAACTTGAGATATTTTTAAATTTAAATTTATAATTAGTAGAATTAAATTATTAAATTAATTTATAATAGTCATGACACGTATGTTCACACACTATCTCTGCAAAAAATAAAAGGAAAAATACTAATTAAAGAAGAAGGGATTATGTGTTTTCAGATCGGACTGATTATCGAATCCAAAAAGGTACTTGGTAGATGAATAATTGGTCCAACTAATGGTCGAAGATCCAGTGACATCATTAATATATATTATTAGTATTTAATAAAATTTTTAAAAATCTCATTTTTTATGAATTAAAACATAATAAAGTTGAGTTACAATATTATTAAAAGTGATTAATTTTAATATTAAAACTTTTTTGATACAAGAAAATAAATAAATTAAAAACCGATTCATTGAGTCAATTAAACAATTTTATCTGTTGAAACACTGGTTGGATCGAGTAAATCGATTTTTGACCAAATCAATAAAAATTGATTGAATCTGATCGGTCGAACCGGGTTTAATAAATGAAGGAGTAAGAGATTAATATTAGGGATAAAAAATTAAATAACAAGAATAAACAACCGTGAATAAGTGACACAACTTTGATTAGAAATGAATCGGCTAAAACTCTTCCTTTTATTTAATTTGGCAGCCTGGCAGGTAACCAAACAGCTAAATTATGTATGTATGGTTCTGGTTCTTATCAACCATATTTTATTAGTAATACTGTATATACTTTTCCGTCAAGACCGAAGAATCGAGAAGAAACCTTAACCTTTCTTCTCCCCTCAGGAAGCCCAATTCTTTGTTCAAGCAAAGTATCTATCTCCTCAAGAATTAGGGTCTCTGGGATGTAATTGAGCCTGCCATTATCAATCATGTCAGGATCCACATTACCATTATCTATTTTCCTCATTACATTTATTATATTTGGTTTATTATCTCCCACCGTTCGATCAGAATACAATCCTCTCCGGTTACCTGTCGATTACGGTAATGCCGGCAGCATCTGCGGCGGAAAAGAGGTGTTTCCGGGATCTTGTCCCGTCAAGTGCTTTCGGACGGACCCCGTTTGCGGCGTCGACGGCGTCACATACTGGTGCGGTTGCGCCGATGCGCTCTGTGCTGGCACACGTGTTGCGAAGCTAGGGTTTTGCGAGGTGGGAAATGGGGGAAATGGGCCGGTTTCTGGTCAAGCGCTCCTGTTGGTTCAAATTGTGTGGCTCATTTTACTTGGCTTCTTCGTCTTGTTCGGCCTTCTATAAACAGTTGAGCTTTTCCCCTCGGTTTTGTTATTATTTGTATAATGATAATAATGTTGAGAGTTTAGATCTGACACCAATTTAGTTTGCCTGTATTTTTTTTTGTGTGAAAAGAAGATTTACTATGCTCGGAATATACAATTTCAGATTATTTTATTAATCTTTTTGTTCAAGCATTATGTTGCTATCTTCAAAAGAACATTTTGGTCTACAAAATACTACAATTAAGCTTTATTTTGACTAATACAGTGTCGACATGCAACTCAAGAAGAAGTGATGTCTCTCTGCGTGTTAGCACTGTATTGATCAATTGACCAACTAACTTCATGGTATAATAACACAGAGATGTCTATGTCATACCCATGATAAATATCATTTTTCTGTTTGTTTTTAACTGTGTTAGCTATTCATTGTACAAAAGATCACCTCAATTGCTTAACCTATACCCAAAAAACTCTTCTTTTATTTTTTATTGCTTTGCGAGTGATAAGAATGCACCACTGGATGGTTAAACATCATATGCATAAACATATTAAATGGATTAATGTGCTGCTATCACCCGAACCTTATGTTGCATGTCTCTGATGAGAAAAAGAAAATAAGATATTTCTGCAATAATTCTTTAAATTTCAGAAGAAATACTCTGCATCATGCTAAGTTAAGTTATTGAATGGCACCCACAAGTCTCATGTACACTCACTTGTGGAGGTCACTCTCTTCCCCTCTTTCACGTGTGCGTAGTTACATGTTCTTGACTACTACTCTGGTTACTTCTTATAATAGGCTGATATACCTTCAAGATACGTTTTCATATCTGCCCATACTCCAGGAGGAGGAGATAAATCCCCTTAAGAAAATATACGAGGTTTATAAGAAGATGAAAGGGCATATATTATAGTTTATGAAAAAATGTAAAGCAAAATAAGATCCTTACTTATTTCATAACGAAGACATTTCATGCCCCAATCTTTCGCAGCGTTATTTATAGCCATCTGCAACAAAAATACAATTACTTTTGCATGAAACTTGTAGATATTATAAGATAGATGATATCGAGTTGTGACATGCTGATCGTATATAGCAAGCATAGAATTAAATAAAGTGGTGATACCAAAGAGTTGATATCTAATTACAAGAATGTTCTGTCTATTTTTTGGCCAAATAAAACTACTATGATTTCAGGTGGCAAACTATTAGAGGCACCATTAAATTAGAATCTCTCTGTTTACATAGTAGGTTCTTATTAATTCTACATATATGAAAGATAAACAAGTCATAACACAGAAAAATACTTCAATTGAGAAACATCACTACAAGTCTAGTGTCTTCGGATATACGAATTATCCTTGGTAACATACATAGCCTTAAATGTTTAAAGAAACACTATTCTATTCCTAAAGATAACAAACCACAACCAAGTAGAATGAAGTATTATGTAGATTGCTTTCAGAAATTAATATACTTGTTCTCACAAGGTAACATTCAGTTTCCTGAGCAATTTAAACAATTACTAATAATACTTTTCAAAAATACTGAAATATATACCAAACATCTTCAGATGATATGAAAACTCACCGCTATCTTGACATTGAGGGTGTCTCTCTCCTCAAAAGTCTTGTGGATAGTAATCTTACCAAGCTCACTGCGCATAGTGGTCTGTGCAAACTTAACTACTGCATATAGCGGATTCTCCACCCCATAAGATGCCAATTTAGGATCCTCAATCTATAATCCGAGTCCATCAAGTCAATATACAACCAATAAATTACCAGCACAATTCGAATGCTAGTAGAAAGATTAAAATAAAACTGACATTGATATTGTATATATACCTTTACATAAAGCACTCCATCAATCGCAATGCTGACATTGTCCTTGGTAATAGCAGACTGGTCTGGCATCGAAATTGTCTCTTCCTTCAAGGAATGCACGTAGGCGATTTGGTCAACAAACGGAATCAAGAGGTGAATTCCAGGAGTTAGTGTCTTACTGTATTTTCCAAATCGTTCAATTACGTAGGCTTTTTTCTCCGGTACAATTTGAATTCCCCAATTCATCGGAGGTTTTGGAATTTTATATCTATCCAACCCACTCACCACTTCCACATTCAATCAAATTGTATCCATCTATCTATAATCTATAGGTAAGAATAAACATATACTCCATATGTTCCAAAATTAGAGATTCATTTTGATTTTTTAGAGTCAATTTGCGAAATACTAAATATAAAGTTATTTAGTTTTAGTACAAACAAATATAACAATTGTAAACTAACTATAAAATATTACTAATTATCATCTTTTTTTGTTTTCAAAACTTGAAATTAACTATAAAATACAACTAATTATTATATTTGTTGTTTTCAAAATTTGAACGAAATTATATTAATTTTGAGTTTTAGAATTTCGCAAATTGACTCTAAAAGAGTCAAAATGTATCTCTAATTTTAAAACAGAGTATTATCTACTTAAAAACAAAATTGTACCTTGAATATATCATTTTGTGAAGATCATATAGTACATAACTTTACAATATAGCAAATCGCTGATACAGTTAGTAATGCAAAATTGTGTATAATTAGATGTGCAAAACTAACTTAAAAGATTTTAAACTACTAATTGTAGCATAACTCCACAAAATGATAAATTACTCATAGTATAATTTGCATACATACATATAGGAGCCGGAGCAATAAATTTACCTGTAATCACCATCTTCGCGAAAGTGGCGAACAGAGGAGGCAAACGAAGATGAGAAAGGAAGCGATTCAAAGTGAGTGGACTGTTTAGGAAGGAGGGATAGAGGTGAATTGGAGAGTTGCCGATAGGAAATTGCCGATTGCCGGAGAAATTTCAAAGAGGTTTTTGATTTCATGAGATTCATGATTGTTTGAATTGGTGAAAACAAGCTCAGAATCTCTTACCTATTTGTTTCTTCTTTGCTATGTGTGTAAGTTTGGGGTTTAAGCTAGCTAACTAGCTGGAGCCTGCGGGCTGCGGGGGTTTATAAAGATCAACCGGAGAAAAAAGTAAAGTCCCTTTCCCAAGTCGGCACTTTTGTTTCTTTGACAGTTAGAGCATGAGATTTTAATGTACGGACAGTTAGAGCATGATATTTTTATGTGGATTGCGATGTATATCATATATTTTTTCTCTTATTATTTGTCTTTTTAAAAGGAGATATACATATTAAAAAATAGCCATTAATACCCTGAACTTTTAATTAAAAAAAGTTTTTTTACTTTGAAGATTATCTTCTCAATTTTTTCAATTAGGTGATTAAATTTTTTTAAAAAAATTCACTTTAGGATTGTTTTCTCAATTTTTTCAATTAAGGGATTAAATTTGTAACTTTTTTCTTTCTAATTAGGTCTAATTGATAATGAAAATTGATGACATGACTAAAAAAATATTTATGTGTAATATTGAGTTTCATTTTAACATTTATTTAATTAAGCTTAATTTTGAAATAGAAATATGTACATATTTTAGGATTGCCGTCGTTTAAAAGTTTAGTTATGGTTATAGATCGATGACTGGCAAAATATATATTTATTCAGACAATATCATTTTTGGTCTTGATTTAACAACCTTAAGATTTAACAAAAACTTGTCATGCTTGTTAAGAAAATTTCTTATGACCTCTCTATACACAACAAAGAAAATACACAATTGTGTAAGATAATTTTAATTCATCTCACAAGCTGTCAGTAAAGGCAATTTATTAACAAAATTAAGAGTTCCCAAATGAAAGATGAATAAACATCTTAAAATGAAATCTAATGTCTCCTACACTTGTCTCTGAACCTACAAGGAACTATCAACAAAATCAATCTAGTTGGACAATCAGGATTTTGCCTTGCTGGATTCCAAGTTGCCAATTAGGTTTTTGTATATGCCTAAAGCTTGACCCATCATGCTGGCAGGATCTGAAGCATTTGCCGGAAGCAACAATGTAGTGCCCTAGAAGATGACAAGCAAATAAAGAAAATGAAGAACAAACTAGAAATTGGTTATATATTATTAAAGCATCCAAAGATCATGGTTAAAACTTTTGGTTGCCCAATGCCTTACCTCCTTTGCCACTTTACTGAAGGCACTGATATACTGCTCAGCTATTCTCAAACTTGCTGCCTGAAAATTTATAATAAAGTTTAGGCTTCCCATATAAACAAGTAAACGACACCCCATCATCATTCATCCCATTTTAAAATTCACAATGTCATACCTCTTATCACTTCTTTTCCACAGAAAAACACGAGGAGAATCAATCACTACTATGAAAGACTAGTTTGAAAAATAAAGAGGATAAAATTTGCACTACTTTACAGACGGAAAATATAAACATCTTATATGTAGTCAGAGCAATGAAGAGCCTTACCTCCACGCCCCCATGTTCTTTAAGAGACTGTGACACCATAGTAATTCCCTTGGCTGTTGATTGTGCTCTAGCAAGTATGGCTTCTGCTTCTCCTGATATAACATGAAGAAATAATTTCAGCTGATGAGTGATGAAATGACGTCCAAAATCGAATGTTGATTGGGAGGAGAATAGTTGTGCGGCCAACAAAAACAGAGGCCAGAGCATCATTAACCATGAAATAATCCAATTTGATATTGCAGGAATTCAAAGAAGCACTACATTCAAAAAAGAGGCCAGAGCATCATTAACCATGAACCTCCTTGGCTAATGGAGAAGGCAAATCTGTGAAATTTACTTTATTGCAGTCGCAAAATCTCCTCACTGCAAGTGATGCTGATATATAAAATTGACAAAAGGTTACCCATTTCAGAAACCCAAAAAATAAAAATAATAAAAAGGGAAGAAAAAAAAGAGCACAATGATTTCCGATATCATAGGTAAATGAAATCTAGAACTCCCTGCATTCTCTTTTATGTCCTTCCTTTCAATAGAATACGAGGGGAAACACTTCAACGACACAATAAGATATTCTATTTTAAAATAACCTCTTTTTAAAAAAAATAAAAAGAAACAAAATATATTTTTATATATTGTTTTAAATTATACTCCAGATGCTAAATTATAACTTTGAAAAATAAAACTATATCAAAAAATAAAAATAAATGTGCAATCTGCTTGTCTTAAAGCACATACCATTTATCTTTTCAAGAGGACACATGGACACATGAAATAAGATGAATTTTTCAACAATGAAAATATGGCCAACAGTAATAATGTCTGTCAGGGTAGAATGAGGTGAAGCATAACTTGAATGAATGATTGATGATTTGAGAATATGATACTTAACCTTGAGCTCTATTAACTTGGTCCATCTTTGCACCTTCTGATGCAAGAATAACTGAATTTTTCTTCCCATCTGCTATATTGATGTGTGCCTGCCTTGCTCCTGTTAAAATAATAACATCAATGTCAAGAATACATGAGAGTGGAAAACAAACTTTTCATGCTCTACATTCAAGGCAAGAAGAGCATATTTTTTTATAAAATCTTTTTAAATGGGGATCTATAGCATTTAAGAGAGGAGAGTAACGGGCAAACTATGCAACCTTAAATAGTAATTTTTTAAGGTTGCACTTTGATAACTTGCTCCGGGAGAAATCTATTCCTGACGAATTCGAAGATCACTGCTTCTTTATAGTAGCTCCATTCATTGGGATAGCCCAATTTCAAATCTTCATTTCATCTTATCAACATGCTGTGTTTTTTGTATGGTGTCATATGGTACAACTATGTCTATGAGTTTTATACTTCTGGCGCATATGTACTGTAGCTCTTTCTTTCTTTTACATTATAAGTTTTATGTTTGATACCTTAAAGTAATAAATATATACCCATTAACCTTTTTCTTTGGTTATGTTTTTGAAAACAATTTTACCAGCCAGATTCAAACTGCAATCTAAGGGCAGTACTGAAGCTCTGTCTAAAATGAGAATCATAGTTGTGTTGAATTTTCCCAAATCAATATCTTCCTTTTCCTTGCATTCAATAAGTTAGGATTCTGTATTTTTTGTAAGTGATGCAACTGCCCATAATTAACACATTTTGTTGTGTTCTGAATCTAAAAGAAGTATTAACATACAAATTACATGTGTTCTATTTTTCTTGTCAATAAGGCTAAAAGTTAACATGTGGCGAACTAAAAGCTACATCTCACCCAAAATTCAACCGTTCTTCAGAACATTATTAGACCAAAACTGTATATGAACTAATTAAACAGGAGTTGAGAAGGAAAAAAATAAAAATTTGACATTACCTTCTGACTCAAGAATTTGAGCTCTCTTCTTCCGTTCTGCTTCTGCCTGCATCTCCATAGCTGCCTTTACTCCAGAAGGAGGAGTTATATCCCCTTTAGAAGAATATATATGAGGTTTATAAGAAGATGAAAGGGTATATTATAGTTTATGAAAAAATGTTCAGCAAAATAAGATCCTTACTTATTTCATAACGAAGACATTTCAGGCCCCAATCTTTGGCAGCGTCATTTATAGCCATCTGCAACAACAATACAATCGTCTTTGCATGAAACTTTTAGATATTATAAGATAGTGTAACCAGAATGATATTGAGTTGTAACATGCTGGTCATATATAGCATATAATTAAATAAAGTAGTGATACCAATTTCTCCACTGAAGAGTTGGTATCTAATTGCAAGAATGCTAGTAAAGATTTTGTCTATTTTTTTGGCCAAATAAGGCTACTATGATTTCACATGGTAAACTATTAGAGGCAACATTAAATTAGCATATCTCTGTTTACATAGTAGGTTCTTATTAATTCTACATATATGAATGATAAACAAGTCATCACACAGAAAATTTTTATGTATTGTGATTTGTGAGCAAATTTGAAGACAAGAATCTATGAAGGTAGTTACAAAGAAATGACACTCATAAACAATAAAAGCTTCTAAATTAAGAGGCACACGGAAGTGGACCCCTTGTCTCAACAGAAAACACATATCTTGTTCAGAGGTACAGACAGCTGGAAACAATGCTCTAGTGTCTAGTGTAAAGGATAAAAACAAGATTATTCTGTCAAAATACTTCAACTAAGAAACATCACTAGAAGTCTAGTGGCTTCTAATATAATTTACCTTGGACTATAATTCAGAGAGTATATAATCCAATCATATATGAATTATCCTTGGTAACATATATACATAGCCTTAAATGTTTAAAGAAACACTATTCTTTTCCTAAAGATAACAAACCACAACCAAGTAGAATGAAGTTTCATGTAGATTGCTTTCAGAAATTAATAACAAAAGTCATACTTGTTCTCACAAGGTAACATTAAGTTTCCTGAGCAATTTAACCAATTACTAATAATACTTCTTCATAAACTAATAGGCTCGAACTTCTGATAAACATCAATAAATAAATCAGTAAATTGATGCTATTGTAGGAGGGAAAATACATAATATATACAAACGTCTTCAGATGATATGAAAACTCACCACTATCTTGACATTGAGGGTGTCTCTCTCCTCAAAAGTCTTGTCCAGAGTAATCTTACCAAGCTCACTGCGCATAGTGGTCTGTGCAAGCTTAATTACTGCATATAGCGGATTCTCCACGCCATAAGATGCCAATTTAGGATCCTCAATCTATAATCCGAGTTCATCAAGTCAATATATAATCAACAAATTACCAGCACAACTCGAATGCTAGTAGAAAGATTAAAATAAAACTGACATTCATATTGTATATATACCTTTACATAAAGCACTCCATCAATCGCAATGCTGACATTGTCCTTGGTAATAGCGGACTGGTCTGGAATCGGAATTGCTTCTTCCTTCAAGGAATGCGCGTAGGCGATTTGGTCGACAAACGGAATCAAGAGGTGAATTCCAGGAGTTAGTGTCTTCCTAAATCTTCCAAATCGTTCAATGACGTAGGCTTTTCTCTCCGGTACAATTCGAATTCCCCAATTCCTAGGAGGTTTTGGAATTTCATATCTATCCACCCACGGACCAGTTCCACATTCAATCAAATTGTAACCATCTATCTATACTCTATAGGTAAGAATAAATATATACTCTTTCCGTTCCAAAATTATAGATATATTTAATTGTATAGACTTAATTTGCGAAATGAAATTGATATTTTTACATAATTTTTTGATATTTTAAATCTTTTGAAAATTAACTCTAAAAAATAAAAGGTGAAAATGTATTTTTAATTTTGAAATAGATGATATAGTATCTACTAAAAAGACAAAATTGCACTTTGAATATATGAATGGAAACTGACATGATACTCTCTTATATCAAAAGAGAGTAGGTCTCACTTCATGAGAGATTCATATGAGTTTATCTCTTTTGATATAGTGCTCCCCTATATCAATTTGTGGAGATCATATAGTACTTAATTTTACATTGTACGACCAGACAGCCGTTTGCTACAAGTATCATATCTCTACAAAATAATAAAATCTTAGTATAATTTTGCATTTAGTGTGCATACATATATATAGGCGCCGGAGCACTAAATTTACCTGTAATAACGATCTTCACGATAGTGGCGAACTGAGGAGGCAAACGGAGATGAGAAAGGAAGCGATTCAAAGTGAGTGGACTGTTTAGGAAGGAGGGATAGAGGTGAATTGGAGAGTTGCCGATAGGAAATTGCCGATTGCCGGAGAAATTTCAAAGAGGTTTTTGATTTCATGGGATTCATGACTGATTGATGTTTGTTTTTTAAGAAAAAAAAATATTTGAATTGGTGAAAAAAATCTCAGAATCTCTTACCTATGTGTGTACGTTTGGGTTTTAAGCGAGCCTGTGGGGTTTTATGAAGATCAACCAGAGAAAAAAAGTAAACCCCTTTCCCAAGCCAGCACTTTTGTTTCTTTCTCTTCAAGCCTTTTTAATGTACGGGCAGTTAGAGCATGAAATTTTTATGTCCATTCCGATGGGTATAATTGGATAGAATTATAAAATTTAAACATATATTTTTTTCTCTTATGATTTATCTTTTAAAAATAGATACATATATTAAGAAAAATAATTACTATTATTTTCTTAGTTAAAATAATTTTAAATATCAATATTGTTCTTATATTAAAAATAAGAGTGTTACTTATTAGATAAAAATAATAAAATTCTCAAACGACAAATATTAAGATACAAAACCACTTCTCTAAAACAACATTATATTTTTTTCTGTCTATTATTATTTGTCTTTTTAAAAGTAGATACACATATTAAGAAAAATAATTTATATTATGTTTCTTAGCTAAAAATAATTTAAATGTCAATATTGTCATTGCATTGGAAAAATAGTGTTACTTATTGAATAGAAAATATTGAGAGAACTAAATTTATATTTAATATTTGGAATAATATTAGAAACTAAACAATTAATGCATAATTAAAATTCTCAAACGATAAATATTAAGATACAAAAACACTTATCTAAAACAATGTTTAAAAATGAACGAAGGAGTACATAGTTAAAATATTACAAAGTATAATTATTCACGTAACTTGTAACTCAAAAGTCGACATATTAAGTCGCAATATATATTATTATCTTAAATTTTAATATATGTATTCGTATTTAATGGATAATATTTGAAAACGAATGTCATCCGTATTTGTTTTGTACAATATAATATGAATAAATATTTCAAATATTAGTATCCGCTTCCATTTAGAAGAAAAATTAAAAGTTTCAAATTTTCTTTTAATTATTGTACAATGTTAAATTAATAACAAAAAAAAATACTCACTTCTTAATTAACTAGCTACTCATTAGATATGATCAACAAAATAAAATATTAAAACTATATATAATATGTACTCCTTCCGTCTCCGAAATGATGAACGAAGTACAAACTACTCATTTGATCCTCGTACAGGACAATGTGAAATTGAAGTTCAAAGAATTATTTGTTTATAAAATATTGCAAATCAAATGCCAGATGCATTTAATGATGTTAGAAAAATGATAAAGTCATATATACCTGCAGTGAATACTCCAGCAGAGATAGAAATACCTATTGAAAAATCAATTCCTGAAGAATTAACAAATAAGGTAATAGAAGATTCTAAACCATACCAGAAGCGTGTGAGACAAGTTGGTGCAAGAGACACTGTACCACGAAAATCAAAAGCAAATAAGGGAATCCCAGAAGAGGTACAAACCGCTTCAGAAGTAGCACTTATTCCAAGAGTGGGAATAACCCCAGAAGAGGTACAAACCGCTCCAGAAGTAGCACTTATTCCAAGAGTGGGAATAGCCCCAGAAGAGGTTCAAAATCTCAGTAAAGGGATAAGAAATGAACACCAAGAGATCTCAATAAATTATGTACATGATGAGAAAATATGAGATCGAAACAAAGTCATGATTGACGATATATTTGCTTTCTTTATAGCATAAGATATTACTTTGATTCCTGACACAGATCCTGAACCACAAAACGTGGAAGAATGTCGGAAAAGAAAAGATTGGCCAAAATGGAAATATGCTACTCAAAATGAGCTACAATCTCTATTGGAAAGAGAAGTATATATTTGGACCAGTAGTTCAAAAACCGCTGGGTGTAATCTCGGGTGAAAATAAAATCTCTATTGAAAAGAGAAGTATTTGGACCAGTAGTCCAAACACCGCTGAGTGTAATCCCGGTTGGAAACAAATGGGTATTTGTATGAAAGCGAAATGAGAAAAATAAAATTGTGAGATATAAAGCGGGACTTTGTAGCTCGAGGGTTTCTCACAAAACACGGTATTGATTATTAGGATACATACTCTCCAATGACGTAATGGATGGAGTAACTTTTAAACTCGATAGGTATGACAACCATGGAAGGTTTGGATACACGTCTGATGGATGTTGTAAGAGCATACCTATATGGCTCACTTGAAGTGAGATTTATATGAGAATCACTGAAGGATTGAAAATGGCTGAATCACAAAGGCCCAGTCAGATATATTCAATCGAGTTTCAACGCTCATTATATGGATTGAAATAGTCTGGTCATATGTGGTATAATCGACTTAGTGATTATTTAATAAAAGATGGATATATAAATGATCATGTATGTCCATGTGTTTTTATTAAGAAATCACAAAGTGAATTTTCCACCATTGCTGTATATGTGGATGATTTGAATTTTGTAAGTACTCCTGAAGAACTCACAAGAACTTAAAATGAATTCTGTATGAAGATAACGTTGCATGCATTGCTCAACTTAGAGGAGAGTACATCAAGGGAGATAGAACAAAACACATTTCACCTAAATTCTTCTTCACACATGAGCTACAAAAGAAGGGTGCTATAGATATGCATCAAATTCTATCATGTGATAATCTAGCCGACTTATTCACAAAGTCGCTACCATATGCAACGTTTGCAAAACTTCAGAAAAGGATTGGAATGTGTCGACTGAAAGACTTATGACAACATTTCATCAAGGAGTAATGAATTCCTTTTGAGGGGAAGACTGTACTCTTTTTCCTTAGTCACGGTTTTTATCCCAATGGATTTTTTCTGACAAGGTTTTAACGAGGCAGTTAACTAAGATATTTATGTAAAATATATGTACTCTTTTTCCCTTCGTTAAGTTTTTCCCACTGGGTTTTCTTAACAAGGCTTTTAATGAGACATAATCTTCTATCGTAGGGAATCAGGGGAAGTGTTATAACATCATGTGATTCCCTCCTTAGGAGGGAACCTTCCTTCTCTATACTCTTCCCCTAATCTCCTGCTTTCCCTCCGTGACCTTCCTCCCCTTTTCCTCTTTGTCTCCTTCTCTCTTGCATTGCCTATATAAAGGAATGAAACTGAAGGAAAATAATGAGAATTCTCTCTGAAGAATTTCTCTCTTTCTCTCTTACTTATTCTCTCTAAATTTATGCAGCAATTATAAGAGTATATTTATACACTTCGCTAAAGTTTTATAACATACATAAATATTTTTTATTTTTATAATTATTACTTCAAAATACTTTTGATCCAGACCCGGATCAATTATCAAATTGAAAAATGTACCGAGTGGATGGATCACTGGTTCAACCAGTGGCCGAAACGTTATTTACTCCATAACGTCATTAATATATAAAAATATGAGAATAATGGTCATACACAACTATGTATTTTTTTTATTTGTGCACAGTCTGCCAAAACTACGTCGTTTTAACATATTTGTTTTTGATGTAGTTTTGGCAGACTATGCAAAAATTAAAAATACACAGTTGTGTATGGTCATATTGCCCTAAAAATATGTATTATTCATAATTAATAAAAATTTAACAAATCTAAATTTTTATGAACTAAAACATAATAAAGTTGAGTTACAATATTACTAAAAGTTGTTAATTTTTATATTAAAAAAATTTAGGTACAAAAAAAATTAAAAACTAATTAACGGTTTACTAGGTCAAATTAAATGGTTTTTCCGGTTGAACAACCGATTCGACCGGTGATCAGTCGTTTCTATCTATTTTTTACCAAATTATATGAATTGGGTCAAACCGGACATTTAACCGATTCTCAGTTCAACAAATTAAACTCATCAGTCCGGTCTGAATTTCAAAACAGTACTTTTACCTACCTTAAATGAAACATGTTGAAATATTGATTGCCTGCAAAGCTTCTTCTTCACTATATGCTGAAGCCACACGGCCCTTGTCTTACCAAACTCACAAAAACGAGTTCTGGGTGATATTGCAACTTTGTGCTCCTCATTCTAGTTTATATATTTTCACTTTTTATTGTAATTTGTCTAATGCTCTTAAATATATCAATAATTTATAAATTTTGAAGTACTTTTTTTAATCTTAAAATTAAAATTAAAAGCAGATTCATAGACCTACATGTGAACAAAAAAATAATACTAGTAATGTGACGCCCCCAAAATTAGGTATACGTCACCCATCTTGGGTCACCACTTACATGGTACATAAATTCAAATACAACTTATTAATATAACTGTCGTGTATGCAATCGACATAAAGCGTGAGTTTGAATACAAATATTGTCTACTAGATATTATACAAACTCAAAAGGAGTCCTCATTACTACTATTATCACACTTTATTTCACGAATAGTGAGGACTACTAATGCTATCCTCTGGACCATTACTCCGCTCCCCAGACTCGTCCCGGCTATGTTCTCATTTCACGAAGAGAACGGTGAAAGAAAGGTGAGCTCAACTAGCCCGATGAAGAAATATTATGACTAAGATAATGCGAATAATTTATCATTAGCCTTCAACGATTGTTAAACCGATAAAATACAATAGACAACAAGTTTAATCTGCGTGAATAAGCAATCCATTAAAAGAGTCAAGTAGAAAATAAAATCTACTATCTTTTATGATTTAAAAGGTTTTTCATCATCATTATATATATTGAGACTCGACTTTAATAATTAATCCACATCATCAATCACACCCCGCACTACTGACCAGGATATTCTTTAAATTATCAATGGTCACGACTATACCGAATCACCCCTGGTCATAATCATACCAAAAACTATCCATCACTGCATTATAGGCCACTGAGGACTTTTATCACATCATTTATAACAAGCCATGATTATACCGAATGATCTCTGGTCATAATCATACTAAGTTCATCTATACACGTAAGTCGAAGATAACATAATATAACATGAGGATGATGACAATGACATAATAATTCAATAAAACAAGTTCAAGAATTATTTTATCCGAGAATTATTAACGTCCAAATTGTCAAAATGATCTTTATTTTTGTAGAGTAAAATTCAAGAATGATCAAAGAATATTTCCATGAAAAGATCTTTGGATGAAACGCAAATATTAAGGATATTCTACTAATTTCATGGAGTATAGAAGTCAAAGTTTTAACCAACCGGGTATAATAAAGAATGGGATAACAAAAGAAATCACCATGCATGCGGTGCTTGCGCGACAGACAAAGTTATTCCAACAGATTAATCATAATCGGAACCGGGTCGTCAGTGAAATTCACACGAGCGGGATGTTCCAATGAATAATAAAAAGATGGAACCGGATCCTGTAAAACACGAATAGGATATTCCAATGAGAATGATAAAGATTTTAACCAGTCCCAGATATAAAACACACGCACGGGATGTTCCAATGTAATGATAAAGATTTTAACCAGTCCCGTAAAACACACGCATGTGATGTTCTAACGAATAATAAAGACGGAACCAGTCCGGTGTAAAACACATGAGCGTGATGTGTTAGGTTTGTAATATTCATTTTAACAATCAAATTGCAAAATAATGCGAAGCGTGTAAAAATCGAGTTTAAAAATTTACAAACCATATACCCGGATCACCCTTTATGCACAATTATTAATTAAACGAAAATATAAAGAATAAAATCATACCTTGAAGATCGAAGCTTCCTCGTACAAGTTCACCTCCAAATCCTTTCGCGTTCAACTTGAATCCACCGGGGTTTGTTCCTTCCTTTGATCAACGTTAGCCACCCATATGTTTGGCCTCTGAGGGTGATCCACCAAGGAAGAAGAAAATTCAAGAAGAAGGGGTATTGGCTCAAACCCTAGTTTTTCCTATCTCTATAGAAAAAGGGCGTACTCTCCAACAAATTGGAATTATTACGTAGTTGTCAAAGTCAACAACCCTTCACCCATAATAAGACTCCTCTTATTTATAGATGTGGGCAACCCACCTTAACAATTAAGGAATTGAGTTTTATTTAATTAATTAAATTCTTTTAATTAATTAAGCTCCCTAATCTTATTAGGGATTATTAATTAAACTCCTTTAACTAATTTTCCTTCCTAATCCAATTAGGAATAAATGAGAAATACTTATATTAAATTAATTCCTAAACTCTTTTAGAAATTAAAATAATAATAATTGTAATAATATTAATAAGACTCCTCTTATTAATTTATATTTAATATTTCTAAAATATTAAATAATAAATATTAAGCTATTTAATTTATTCTATCACCATAGATTAAATTAAATATACATAACATTTTATTACGATTATGCCATTAACTTCTTAAATAATTATTCTTCCTTTTATGGTGTGACCCTTTAGGTTCTCCATATTAAACCCAATTGTGAATAAATCAATTAGAACAATTCTAATCTTATTTAAATAAATAAATTAAACAATTAATTTATTTAAATAATATTTATTCTACAATAGGGATAAGCCTCCCTAGCGATCAACGACTTTCCGGATAATATAGATTTCAACATTAATCATTAAAGAACCTTTGAGTAAATAGTTACCGCATAATTCAATCCTTCCACCATACTGATGTCCCAATTAAATATAAGACATGGAATTACCGTCAAGTCTTATTTTATTTAATTATATGTATTTCGATCCTTAAATGCACAACTCCAAATAATGCAAATTAGAAACTCCTTTCTAATTTCATTCTCATAACCAACCAAGGACTACTAGGTTGTCATTTATCGAATCACATAGGACATTACTCTTCTTTTATTAAGTGGTAGATTCTTTATTGATCATACATTATCTCCATGTATACGACTTATTATACCCAAGCATACCCTTTGATATACCCTAAGGGTCTTAAGGAATAAGTCAAAGTATAACTCATCATACACAAGATACTATGATGATCTCAAGTCCAAGGATTACTTGTCTACTATCACTACAGAATTCCTATTGATGAGGCAAATAAAACTCCATTAGGTATTCCTTAGCGAGCCACGTTCGATGAACTTATTCTCTAATAAGCACCTACATACTTGCTTTAGTGTCTCCACACAAATGATCATGAGATCAATCATCCTCATCCAATGAAGCAAGCAACATATGTACCCAATCTATCCTGGATTCACTAATCCCCAATTTAGTAATCCAATGATTGGGAACTATTTTAGTTTTAAGCTTTCTAAGAATTTAGATCTCATTAGAATGATCATCATCATTATTCTAAAAGCATTGCTTAAAACTATGGGTTTATCACATATTATAAAAAACAACATCATGTAGATAATTAAAAGCCTTTAATAAATTAATACTTTTATTAATAAATGAATAAGATTGTTACAAAGTATATGCTTTATCATCAAACATGATTGGCTTGTTTGCATACTACTTTCAATCTCCCACTTGCACTAAAGCCAATCGTCATGGTATCTTATACTCTTCTTCTCTAAGTGACGATTATCCTGCTGTTGGATAAGCTTTAGTTAATGGATATGTAATGTTGTTCATGAGAGTCCACTATCTCTATAGTGATTTCCCATCTTTCAATGATTCTAATAATCAAATGAAAGTGCCACAACACATGTTTAGATCCAAGATGAGATTTAGGAACTATTCCTAGTTTTGTAATGAACTTTTAATCCAAACAATCAACTTGCAGCTTCATTTATAGCTATATACTATGTCTTTATCACTAAACTAGTAACTCTTTGCTGTTTGGAACCTTTCCAATTCACTGCACCACTGTTCAAGGTAGCCCTTTACCTTAAAGTGGATTTTTCTGTCGTCTTGGTCTGTCTGAAAAACTTGAGTCTGTTAAGCCCTCTAGTTTTAATTTAGACCACCATGAATATGATCACATCCTTAGTGCCGGTTAAGCACTTTAAGATATTTTTCACTGACTCATAGTGAACTTCTCCATAATATGACTGATCAACATCAGGTCTCGTACATTTCATTGCATACATGATTGTCACTCATGCGACCTCTCTTTTCGTGAGTGTCTGTGGGGACTATTAAGAGAGATACACTCCATAGCTCATCGACATGAGACATCTCTTGAGTTTGCCATGCTAAACGACTTTAGCATCAAATGAATATCGTTCCTTGGGTTAAGTCGAGCATCCTCTTAAATCTATCTATATAGATTTATATCCCCAATTAAGATACTCTTCCAAATCATTCATGGAGGAATGTTTGAACAACTTTATCTTTACTTGATTGTAGCATTGGTATGTCATTCCTTATCCGTAGTATATCAACATGTAGTACTAGGAATGTCACGATGCTCCCACCGACCCTTTTTGTACACACTAGGTTCATTCTTATTTTGATAAAATCAAACTCTTTTGATTTGTTTCATCAAAACGAATGTTCCATATTTGAGAAACTTGCTTCATCCATTTCTCCGAGTGTCTACAACACTTACCTCATCGTATGTGAATCGGATCATCATCTTCTATGATGTGTACCTCATCATCATCCATGATGAATCCATACCTCTTAGGTATCTTTAGTACTATTCGATTTACGATTGATTTGTGGTACAATAGAATATCTACTACGTGTTCCTCTTATTTGACTTATAGTATTTTGTGGTTCTTGAACTTTTAAGATCTATTATCCTCCCACTAGCCCCTTGAATGATAAACACCTTTATCTTAGAAGAAAGCACGCGTTCATGACAAACACCTTTTGCTAAGTAGGATTATAGAACATATACCCTAAACTTACTTTAGGATGTCCCACAAATCGACACTTATAAAATCTTGTCCCAAGCTTATCCTTTGAAACCTTTTCACACAAGTTGGACAACCCTTATCTTAACATACTTAAGATTAGGAATCCTCCTGTCCATAACTTTTATGGAGTCTTGGGGTCAATTTTGAGGTTACCTTTTCGTAGATATCGCAGCCATTTCTAGGACATGATCCTGAGGGATACTTGGAATGTTGGTAAAATCATTATGGATCGCACTATGTCCAACAAGGTGCAATTTTCCATTCGGATACATCAATCAATTATTGCAGTGTCGATGTTTCCATTATGAAAACCATTTGAGATGATCCGAAACTTATTGCACAAGTATTTATTCCTTGATCTAATCAAAGAATCTTAATACATTTCCAATTTGTTTCACTTCAAAATTCTTTGAACCTTTCAAATAATTCACACTTGTATTTTAATAAATACATACATTCAACTCTTTGAATGATCATCTCCTTTTCTTATACTAGTTTGTTCAATTTATAAAGTAATTTTTCACGTAAGTCAAGTATACAAAATTTATTAAGTAATATTCGATTTATACAAAACATTATTATTATAAATGAACAACAATTGTTCTTAATTATAATACCAAAGATTTCATTGTCCAACAATAAAATGGAAATAATATTTTTAACAAGAACTGAATACAATAACAACTTATTGACTTAATAGATTTGCCGTAGGCATTGCTAAACTATAAGTTTCTATGGCTAATATGGCAACCTTTGCTTCATTTCCATACATAGGATTACTTATATTTGTTTAGCTTTCTACTTACGCTTGGTCCCTTCATAAATCTATATTTATGATAACCAAAGTCGGTATCCAATACCCAAGTAGAACCTTGACTTAAAGAAAATTTATTTTAAATCATGAACAAATTTGTATTTATAACCAAAACTTCACTAAGCTTCTTTGGTTAACCTCTGCAAGATGCTTCTCACAATTTCTTTCCAAGTCCGGCTTATTGCGATGGAAGCAAGCTCCTTTCTTATCCGTGTCGCTTTTGTTCTTATTATCCTTTGTTTACGCCTTTCTCTTATACCTTCTTTGAATCGTTCTTCTTTTTAGAAGATCCTTTTGCCCCTACCAAAGAAGACTTGATCTTTCTTGGTTGAAAGTGACTCTCAACATTTTTCAATATGTTAAGCAAATCAGCGAGGCTGATATCTAGCTTGTTTATATGAAAAATTCACAACAATTGTGAAAGGAGTTCGGGAGTGAGTGCAAGATCAAATCTTGGCTCAACTCTCCATCCATGACAAAACTCGTTGTCCTAATTGATCAATCAAATTGATTATGTTAAGAACCTTTTTGTCTGTACTATAGTGCCATCGGTTATTCTAGATCGGAAGATCTCCTTAGATATCTGATATCTATCAGTCCTACTTTCCTCACCATCAACTACTTGATGTGCGGAATATAGTAAGCATCCATAGTTTCAAGTTGACACGAAGCTCGTTACTCATAGATGCGAGCATGATGCATTGAGCCAATCAGTGCATCATCTTGCCACTTTCTAAAAGTAGCAATGTCTTCCTCGGAGGCATTATGCTGCACCCATTCGAGGATAGGCGTATTAAGGACATAAGATAGCTTTTCACTATGAGAACTATTCTCAAATTCCTTAACCAATCCGCTTAATTGATTCGATTAATTTAGCATTTAATATGCTTCATGATGATAGTAATTTTAGGCATTGTAAAATTACAGTAAATGAATTTGTAATTAACAACATTTTAACATACATTCTTTTATTAATTACCAAAATAAATTAGGTCTTGTTTTAAATTGGCATCTCCCACTATTTTCTTCAAACTATATTACCTCACTTATATAGTTAAGCAAAAATCTAATTAAAGATTAGCTAGTGAGAATAAGGATCCCATTTCAAATGTATATAGCCTTGTGGTGACACAACAAACTATATATAAATAAATAGGTAGACAACTTTTGTCACCAAGTATAGGTAAACTGCAAGCGTACAAAAGTTATTCCAATGTAATAATAAGCAATGGAATAACAATAGTTCTCTTCATGAATAAGAAAGAATAACACCCTTTACGGTGCAACAAATAATATTCCCTACATTAGAAGAACCTGAATATTGGCGAGTGAAGTAGCGAATACTTTTCTTCTTTCTCTCTATAGTTTCTCTCTAGTTTTGGTGAATTAAGTGAAAATAATGAAGCACTAGGCCTCTATTTATAGAAGATTTCTAGCTTAAGACCGCCATGTGAAAAGGCAAGTGGCTTGACGATTGGTGATGTGAAAAGAAAAGTGGTTTGGCCTTTGTAATGTGAAACGACAAGTGGTTTGATGCTGTAATGTGAAACGACAAGTGGTTCGGCGCTTTAAAGGTAATTACTATTGACGAAGGTAATTACTATTCACAAAGGTAATTACTATTGACGAAAGGTAATTACTATTGACGAAGATAATTACTATTCACAAAGGTAATTACTATTGACGAAGGTAATTACTATCGACGAAGATAATTACTATTCACAAAGGTAATTACTTATTGACGAAAGTAACTACTATTATGAAGAGACTCTTAGATGATGACATATAGGCCCCCATAAAATAATCAAACTTACCACAAATATCTCATAATGTACTCTTTATATACATCAAGGATCGAATAAATATTACCACAAATTATTTTATTTTTAATCAACACATATTTAATCTTTCAACAATTATTAATCATTTATAACTTGTCGCCTCAATTATTGATTTAATACTATAACATATTATACCGGTAATCTTGTGACAATAATTGAATCAATAATATAAGAGATATGATGCGGCAATTCTTTGTAGCAATAATTGAGCACAATTGAGTGACTTCTCACGTAAAGATCGATAATCAATATCGTGTCTACTATATCAACTACGCCAGACATCTTGTATTTTTACTACTACCGGTAGTTCAACAGGTTTTAACGGTAACACCTCTGCCGTTATTTTTATAGAAAGATAATTTTGTCGTTTTTCTAACTACGACAATACTTAGATTAATAGGGGTCCACCATGATTGAGCCGTCGTATGAATATTCCCCACAAAAAGAATATTCCCAGACCAAACGAATATTTTATAACAACTTGGATACTTTGCAAAATTTATAAATACTACCCACAACTATAATATTATCTTAAATTCACACCATAATATAAAAAAAATTATTTCGACAAAATTTAAATCTTTATTGATAAAATCTGGGGTCTCACATCTCTCCTCCTTATGGAATTTAGCCCTCGAAATTAGAAGTGCGATACAGGTAGTATGATTAAGAGGTGAGGATACCTTGAATACCTTTATCGTTGAAAACATTAAATTCATCTTTGCAATCCGGCCAAAGATATTTATTCACAATTCATCTTTGCACTACAGGCCAAAGATATACAACTGTAAAACCAATAATGCTTTGAGACGCAGCTTAATAGTATCACGACCACAAATTATCCATGCACCACTGGCCAAGGATATTCGTGTTTTCATTTACGGTCATGATTATACCGAATAATCCTTGGTCATAATCATACCAAGTCTATCAATGCACTCTGGCCAAAGATGACTTTTACCACATCCATGAATTAATATTTCATTGCTGAGACTCAGCTCAATAATTAATCCATATCATCGAATCATCCCTGCACTACGAGGCCAAGGATATTCATTAGTATCACGACCACGAATTATCCATACACTACTTCTACCAAAGATAATCGTGTATTCATTAAGTATCACGACCACAAATTATCCATGCACTACTACCGAAGATAATCGTGTATTCATTAGTATCACGACCATAAATTATCCATGCACCACGTGCGAAGATAATCGTGTATTCATTAGTATCACGACCACAAATTATCCATGCACTACGGCCAAAGATAATCGTGTATTCATTAGTATCACGACCACAAATTATCCATGCACTACGGCCAAAGATAATCGTGTATTCATTAGTATCACGACCACAAATTATCCATGCACTACTACTGACGAAGATAATCGTGTATTCATTAGTATCACGACCACAAATTATCCATGCACTACGACCAAAGATAATCGTGTATTCATTAAGATCACGACCACAATTATCCATGCACTACGTGCCAAAGATAATCGTGTATTCATTAAGTATCACGACCACAAATTATCCATACACTACGTGCAAAGATAATCGTGTATTCATTAGTATCACGACCACAATTATCCATACACTACGTGCGAAGAGATAATCGTGTATTTATTAGTATCACGACCACAAATTATCCATGCCACTACTGACCAAAGATAATCGTGTTTTTTCAATTACGGTTATGATTATACCCAACAATCCCAGGTCATAATCATACCAAGTCCATCTATGCACTTCTGAGCCACGTAGATGACTTTCAACATAATATAAACATGAGGATAATGATATAAAGAATCAATCAAATGAGATAAAGGATAAATATTAAACATTTATAATATAATTTATCCAGGATTCAAGAATATCCCCATGTTATCAATCACTTAATAATCTCATAATCTAATATCATTAATATTATAACAATATTTTAATCACTTAAATTTATAAACAATTTATCTCAATTGTTTACGCTTTTACCATATAATGCATTTAATCATTCAAAATGCCATACTCATAAGATATCATCACCAATTATCAAATCCTCATCAAAAAATATGCATATACTCTATATAGGATTCTCTAGCCATAAAATCCTATTTTCAACTTTGTTACTCCACATAACATATTTAACTCATATGTTCGTAACTAAACTATTTTATGAAAAAATACCAAATCGATCCCAAAAATATTTCTTTTTGGGATTTAGCATAATATAGTCCCACAATGAAAATATATTTTTCTCGAATTTTAAAATTCATTTACTATTTTTCAAAAATCAATTTCTAATTAATTCCTTAAAAATTAGCTACCTCAAGTTTAACTCCAAAATTCCCAAATCTTGGCGGGACCTTATGTGGCGCCCCCAAAATAGGTATACATCACCCATTACGAGTTGTCAATACATATTACGAAAATAACTACAACTTTATTATTACAACAAGAAAAGCTGTGAGTTTAAATACAAATATTATCTTCTGAGACAATATCTATACTCAAATAAATCCTCATCACATTTATTGATACATTATTTTACAAAATGGTGAGGACTACTAAACAATCCTTTCTAAAACCTTCATTCCATACCCGACTGCACTCGCTTTCATATATTCTCGCCTCCACGAGAAGAATGGAACAAAAAAGGAAAAGGGTGAGCTCAACTAGCTCAGTAAAAAATATTATGACTAAGATAATATACAACAAATTTATCGTTAGTCTTCAACAGGGAAAAATCTAATAGAATACAATAGACAACAAATTTTAAATCAACATTCGCAGCGGAAATAATAATTCATTAGAAGAGTTAAGTAGAGAATGCAAACTACTATTTTCTATGTATGAATTTAAAAGTTCATCGTCTATCTTTTATCCCTGTAACATCAATCCATAAACATCTGGAATCAAATATTCATCTTTGCCTTTCTGGGGCCGAAGATATTCATCGATTAGTCGTGTTCATTTAAACACTGTTCATCTTTTGCACTACATATTCTTGAAATCATTCATCTTTTGCCATGAGGGCGAAGATATTCAATAATATCATCATTTAAGGCGAGGATGATGAAAATATTTTTAAAAAAGCGAATCCGATTGAAACAAAATGACAAGGATTAAGGATTAAGGATTAGTACTTTGTTTTATCCATGTTCAAAAATACCTCAAAATAATCATAGTGGTGTAAAATTCAAGAATGATCAAAACATGGATCTGATCGAGCTAGTATCCGAGAATAGATGTTTTTTGAGACGAAAAGAAGAAATTTTATTTTTAGATTGAATAGTCTTGATATCGTGAATAGTGCCTCAGACACCAAAGATAGAAATTCCACAAAAATATTTTCACGCCTTCATGAATAGTACTTGTGAATAGTAACTTCGTGAATAGTAACTCATGAATAATAACTACGTGAATAGTAACTCATGAATAATAACCTGAGCATAAAAAGTTCGAAATTTGATAAAAGTTCGAACCATATTTCGGTAATGATATTGAAGAAATAATATCATTTGAGAAGAAAATAACATCCTTACCTCGAAGAATCGATTACTTGGAAGGAAAGGTCGGAAGTGATCTTGAATAAAACTTATCTTGAAAAGCAACTTTCAAAGTATCTAAATACTCACAAAATCGCTTCGATAATATAGAGAGAAGAGAAAACTTTGTTTACGGTGTGATTTTAATTCTAACTTAGCCCTCTATTTATAGGAAAATGTTAGCCCGTAGAAGGCGGACTTACTTGCTTTACACGATGGCTTTACACTACTCTGTACCACCCACCACATTTGAAATAAAATTAAACACATTTTTTGACCAACCATATAAGACCAAAATTTTTTTTAAATAAAAAGGAATTTCCTTTATTTATTATTTTGAAATAGTAAGGGTTGATTTGATTAATGTGGATAGTAAAGGGTTAAATCGCAAATATTTCAAAATAAGCAAGTGGTTATAAAATATTCATTTTGTGGGAATATTCGTTTGGTGCGTGGAATATTAAATCTTTGTGGAATATTCGTCTGACCAGTAGCGACCGTGTGTGAGCCCACTTGTGGTTGGTGAATAAATGTGCTGAATTTTATTTCAAATGTGGTGGGTGGCAATAGTAGCGGTAAAGCCATCGGTGCGAGGTCAGTCAAGTCCTGCTTCTACGGGCTAACATTTTCCTATAATAGAGGCTAAGTTAAATTGAAAATCACACGTAAACAAAGTTTTCTCTCTTTCTCTCTATATTATTGAGCGTATTTTGTGAGTATTTAGATACTTTGAGAGTTGTTGTTCAAAGACAAAGTTTCATTCAAAGATCACTTCCGACCTTTCCTTCCGGCATCTTGATTCTTTGAGGTAAGGGATGTTATTTTCTTCTCAAATGATATTAATTCTTCAATATCATTATCTTTGAAATATTGGTTGGTACTTTTTATCAAATTTGGAACTTTTTCATATCGGAGTTACTATTCATGAAGTTACTTATTCACGAGTTACTATTCATAAGTTACTTATTCACGATTACTATTCACGAGTACTATTCTATGAAGCGTGAAGATGTTTTTTTGTGGAATTTCTATCTTTTGGTGTCGAGAGTTACTATTCACGTGTACTGACACTATTCACGATATCTGACACTATTCACGAATCATCTGACTATTCAATAGAAAAATGAAAATTTTTCTTTTCGACTAAAATATCTATTCGGATACTAGCTTTGATTGTATCCATGTTTTGATCATTCTTGAATTTTACACCACTATGATTATTTTTGAGGTATTTTTTGGACGTGGATAAAAACAAAGTACGAATCCTTAATCCTTGTCATTTTGTTTCCTTTGGATTCGTTTCTTTAAAAATATTTTCATCATCCTCGATCCTTAAATGATGATATTATTGAATATCTTTGGCTTGTAGTGCGAAGATGAATGATTTTCAAGAATATCTTTGGCTTGTGCAGATGAAGCAGTGTTTTAAATGAACATAATGGTGATGAATATCTTTGGCTGATGATGAGCAGTGTTGAGATGAACATGACCGATTGATGAATATCTTTGGCCCTTTAGTGCAAAGATGAGCAGTGTTGAGATGAACATGGATTGATGAATATCTTTGGCTTGTAGTGCAAAGATGAATATTTGATTTGAGAAGAATATTGATTGATGTTCTGAGGATAAAATATTGATGATGGATTGTTGAATTCATAGATTATAGTAGATTTCATTCTCTATGTAACTCTTCTATGAATTATTATTTCCAACTGCGAATATTGATCCGAAACTTGTTATCTATTGTACTTTCATCGATTTTTCCTGTTGGAGACTAACGATAATTTGTTGTATATTATCTTAGTCATAACATTCTTTTACTTGGCTAGTTGAGCTCACCCTTTTCCTTGTTGTTCCATTTTTCTTCTCGAGGCGAGAATGTAAGCAAATACTTAGTCGGGGTATGGAATGAAGGTTCTAGAGAGAGTTGTTTAGTAGTCCTCACCATTATTGTAAAATAATGTATCAATAAATGTGATGAGGATTTATTTGAGTATAGATATTGTCTAGAAGATAATATTTGTATTCAAACTCACGCGCTTTCTTGTTGTAATAATAAAGTTGTAGTTGTTTACATACCATGTATTTGGCGACTTCGAGAATGGGTTGGATGGAATGGACCTATTTTGGGGTCGTCACGATTGGTATCGAGCTTAGGGATATGATCTCTGGCGGAGATCGGGGAATAGAACTAGGAGGGAGAGAGAGTAAATCCTTCGCTAAGTGTGTCCTACCTAAGCTTATTTGTTAGTTGGTCGAGTATAGGGATATTATGTGGTATGTTAATTTGTTTAATTAACCCTTGTTTTATAATGTGATGGTGAGAATGTCGTTGAGAATATTAATAGTGGTATAAATGAGACCGTGGAGATGCTCATGTATTAACAACGAGGAGAGCGTCACAGCAGTGGCAATGTACCTCCGTGAAACAACACCACCCAAGCAGATGATGAGCGAGGGATGTTTAGAAGCTTTTGCGATTCATGCAAAAATCGATTTGAGGAGACTTCGTGTTCAAAATACAGAGAGGAGATGATAGCAATTCACGGGTGGTCACAACCAAGCGATTCAAAGAGTTGGGACCACCAGAAGTTACAGGGAAAGCGGATCCGATCATGGCGGAAACATGGGTCAAGCAAATTACCAAGATATTCGATGTCTTGGGATGCAAGAAGGAAACGAAAGTTCCATTCGCTACTTTTATGTTCCGTGTGGCGAAGTGATTCTTGGTGGGAATCACATGAAGCGTACTCCATTCACCGCACTTTTCGGATGTCATGGGAGACGTTTGAAAGCAGTTCAATGACAAGTACTTCCCGAAAGTATTAAATCGTATGAAGGAAGTGGAGTTTATTAGATTGGAGCGAGAATAACATGGCGGTGTCCCAAGACGAGGCGAAGTTTGCGGAGTTATCCGTGTTTGCACCTCATTTGGTGGAGAATGAGGAGCGTATACGCGGATGTTTACGAGAGGTTTGAAACGGCGTATACGTCGGTATCTCATTTCTCATAAATTTTCTCTCTATTCAGGATGTTGTAAACGAGGCTCTCGGTTGTTAGAAGCGAGATAACGAAAATACGTTCAACCGAGGGACCATAACCGGATCATACCAAAGATAGCGATCATCGAATAACGATAACCAAAGGAGAAAGAAGAATACGACAAAGGCGGTAACCACTCTGGTGGTAATCGTAGCCATGAAAATAGAAGAAGCGAGTCGGGAGGAGATTTTAAAAGAGGAGATTCAACAACGACCATATGAAGACGTCGGCGCCCGATGTGACTAGTTTTAAGGGAGGAGAACGACCACCGGGTCGTATATTACAAATCTGCGGGAAAGAGGACATATCATTGGCGCGCCTAGCAGTTTAAGGTATGCTATAATTGTGGAAAAGAAGGACATATCGCTCGAGATTATGCGATATCGAAACCCGATCCAGCGAGAATGGTGACTCGAAAAGGATGTCCCCGAAAAGTCAAAGTCAACGGTTCTTGGAAGAGCGTTTGTCGTGGCCGGTCAAAATCAATGCGAGGAACCGACGAAGTTAACACGCAGGTTAGTTAATTATAAATTCTTCAAGTTTATACCTTACTAGATATCTGGTTCTACCCATTCTTTTATCTCTCTTTGCTTGCGCTCAACGTTTGAACTTGACTACGGAGAAATTAGACTTTGACCTATTTATGGAGACTCCGTTAGGAGAAACTTTCATTACATCCGTTGTTTAAAAATCTTGTTTGATTCAAGTTGGCACCATTACCTTACCTGTTGACCTTATCTCTTTAAAGATACTTGCTTTTGGGGATTGATTGGTTAACTACTCATCATGCCAAAATTGATTGCTTTTGTAAGGTTGTTAGTTTTCATATTCCTAAGCAACCTATTATTTGAATTCAGGCAATCAAACCATTGAAGTCAAACATTTTCATATCAAGCCATGAAGTCATTCGTTTATTACGGATGTCAAGTTTTCTTAGTCCATGTTATGGATTTGAATAAAGACACGTCAGATTTGAATAATATTCTTGTTGTTATTGATTTTTCCTGACGTATTTCAAGAAGAATTTATTGGCTTACTCCCAGACCGATATTAAATTTTTGTATCGACTTTGAACCCGTCTAAAAACTCATTTCTAAAATCTCATATAGAATGGCTCTATTGAACTTGAGAGTTAAAATTCAACTATAGAATTTGGTACTGAGCCTTTATCTTGTGACTTCCTTTGTGGAATTCACCTAAGCGGACTCTCTGTAGGGACGTCATATTAGATGCGATAGTAAAGCGATAGGTGTCATTGTGACGTCTTTATCCAAGATTGGGATATAGTCACGATTGAGAAGCAACCTAAGTCGATGTCGAAATCGTAGCTTTACAGCTTAGTTGGTTATTATCGGAGGATATTCTCGAATCGCTATTCCATTAACGTGGTGACTCATAGAGATACAAAATTCAAATGGAGCAAGGAATGTGGGAAGAACTTGAAGAACTCAAGAGGAGACTCATTTCAAAGACATGTTACGACCATGCCATCCTGGAAAAGCGAGCGTGGTAGGCGGCGTGTTGAGTAGAAGATCGTATATCTGAAGTACGAAGTGCGATGTTGTCAAAGACTAATTTCAGTATAATTTACAAATAATAGAGATGGAGATGAAAACTCTAGGTACCCACGTGATGATATCTGAGTACGTGATGATATCTGAGTATAATCGACTTTAATCGATAAAGTTAAAGTCGCTCAAGCTACACACCGGAGTGATGAATTTGAAGAAGGGCGCTAGAAGTTGTTATTTTAAAAGCGAGAATCGGTGAGGTGAGGAAAGCTCAAACCTTCGATTTATTAATCCGATTGAAATTCTCGATCGAATAGGAACTATGGCCTATAGACTGCGTTTTACCACCAAGTATGGCGTGTTCATAGCGTTTTTCACGTGTCGATGTTACGTAAATAGGTGGACTGACGAACCACGTCATTGAGTTAGAAACCATTTGAGATAGCGAAAGACTTAACGTCTGAGGAGATATCTGTCAAGATTTTGTAGAGGAAAGAACATGACCTATGTCTGAGGTTATACCATAAGTTAAAGTTTTGTGGAGAAACCATGCTTTATTGAGGAAATGACACGGGAGTTGGAAAGCGAAAATGAAAGCGAGGTATCTTTACCTTTTGAAACACCAGTATCGTCACGTCGAATTTCGAGGACGAAATTTCATAAGGAGGGAGGTTGTAAGACCGAAAATTTTTTAAATAAAAGGAATTTCCTTTATTTATTATTTTGAAATAGTAAGGGTTGATTTGATTAATGTGGATAGTAAAGGGTTAAATACGCAAATATTTCAAAATAAGCAAGAAGTGGTTATAAAATATTCATTTTGTTTGGGAATATTCGTTTGGTGGTGGAATATTAAATCTTTGTCGAGGGAATATTAAATGCGACCAGCCTTGACCATGTGTGGGCCCCACTTGTGGTTGGTGAATAAATGTGCTGAATTTTATTTCAAATGTGGTGGGTGGCAATAGTAGCGGTAAAGCCATCGGTGGCAGGTCAAGTCTGCTTGGTACGGCTAACATTTTCCTATAAATAGAGGCTAAGTTAGAATTGAAAATCACACCGAAACAAAGTTTTCTCTCTTTCTCTCTCTATATTATTGAGCGTATTTTGTGAGTATTTAGATACTTTGAGAGTTGTTGTTCATCTGAGTTTCATTCAAAGATCACTTGACCTTTCCTTAGAAATCGATTCTTTGAGGTAAGGGATGTTATTTTCTTCTCAAATGATATTAATTCTTCAATATCATTATCTTTGAAATATTGGTTGGTACTTTTTATCAAATTTGGAACTTTTTCATGTCGGGATTCTTATTCATGAGTTCTTATTCACGAGTTACTATTCATAAGTTACTATTCACGAGTTACTATTCACGAGTACTATTCAAATGAAGCGTGAAGATATTTTTTGTGGAATTTCTATCTTTTGGTGTGAGATTACTATTCACGTGTATACTTGGCCTTTATTCACGATATCTGACCTTTATTCACGAATCGGCCTTTATTCACCGAAAAATGAAAATTTTTCTTTTAACTAAAATATCTATTACGGATACTAGCTTTGATTGTATCCATGTTTTGATCATTCTTGAATTTTACACCACTATGATTATTTTTGAGGTATTTTTGACGTGGATAAAACCAAGTACGAATCCTTAATCCTTGTCATTTTGTTTCAATTGGATTCGTTTCTTTAAAATATTTTCATCATCCTCGGTCTTAAATGATGATATTATTGAATATCTTTGGCACAGAGTGGCAAAGATGAATGATTTGAAGAATATCTTTGGCACATAGTGCAAAGATGAAAGCGGTGTTTAAATGAACATAATGGCGATGAATATCTTTGGCACAGTAGTGCAAAGATGAGCAGTGTTGAGATGAACATAATGATTGATGAATATCTTTGGCCTTTAGTGCAAAGATGAGCAGTGTTGAGATGAACATGATGGATTGATGAATATCTTTGGCTTGTAGTGCAAAGATGAATATTTGATTTGAGAAGAATATTGATTGATGTTCTGGGGATAAAATATTGATGATGGATTGTTGAATTCATAGATTATAGTAGATTTCATTCTCTATGTAACTCTTACATGAATTATTATTTCCATTACGAATATTGATCAAAACTTGTTGTCTATTGTACTCTATCGAGTTTTCCTGTTGGAGACTAACGATAATTTGTTGTATATTATCTTAGTCATAACATTCTTCTTTGGGCTAGTTGAGCTCACCCTTTTCCTTGTTGTTCCATTTTTCTTCTCGGGAGGCGAGAATGTAAATGCAGTACTTAGTGGGGTATGGAATGAAGGTTCTAGAGAGAGTTGTTTAGTAGTCCTCACCATTATTGTAAAATAATGTATCAATAAATGTGATGAGGATTTATTTGAGTATAGATATTGTCTGAAGATAATATTTGTATTCAAACTCACGCTTTCTTGTTGTAATAATAAAGTTGTAGTTGTTTACATACTATGTATTTGGCGACTCGAGAATGGGTTGGATGGAATGGACCTATTTTGGGGTCGTCACAAACCACAAGTGGGGCCCACTCAATTCTAGAATTTTCCACCAAAATCAATTATAACCCTACTTTTCGAATCAAACACCTCTTAAAATTTATAACAAATCATTAGCTCATTTTTAACGGTTCAAAATTTGTAGACATATACTCAACTTATATATGTATAACATATCCAAAAATCATAGCGATCAGCGGTCAGATTAAAAATTATAACTCACTTAATATATCGTAAAATATCTTGATTTTATTTTAATATCTCCATTCCAACAAAAATCTTGATAAAACACCTCAACATTAAATCCTTCAATTATAACCACATATAATAAATAAATCCATCATTTATATCCATATCAAATAAATATTTTCTTATCATATAAATCAATAATTAATTATTCCCAAATAATATTACGGAATCACAATATTATTGACCGTGCGGTTCCCAGGAAAGAGGGCTTTCAATAAGAATTTCTTCTTCTGGCGCCATGATTAGGTGACCAAACCTCTCCTTAGACGAACTTTCTAGACATTGCCAATAATGTTATCTAATAATATTATTCGGATAATATGAATTATTGCTTCGATAATGAAAATCTTGTGTAATGACAATTATTGAAACAATGACATATAAAATATCAACGCACAATTATTAACTCAATAAAATCTTTGAGCGATAATTACGCGTAACCATTATTGAGTAGTGCCTTCTTACGTAAGAATCAATAATTGGTGCAATCTGGTATCTTCTTGTTCAACAACGCGTATTAGTGTGTTTTAACCACCGGGTATTCAATGATGATTAACTGGTAACAATTACGCATTATTTTTAAACAACTTATATTTGTCGTTTTCCTCATCCAATCGATTTCCGTTATGGGGCCCACACATGGTAATTGGCGCCGTCGATACGAATATTCCCAAAGCATCAGAATATTCCACGACCAAACGAATATTCCCAAACAATAATGAATATTTTATAACCACTTGCTTATTTTGAAATATTTGCGTATTTAACCCTTAACTATCCACATTAATCAAATCAACCCTTACTATTTCAAAATAATAAATAAAGGAAATTCCTTTTTATTTAAAAAATTTTCGGTCTTCTGACCTCCCTCCTTATGAAATTTAAGTCCTCGAAATTGACGTGCGTACTGGTGTTTCGAAAAGGTGAGGATACCTCGCTTTCATTTTACGTTTCCAATTCCTGTCATTTCCTCTATAGCATGATTCCTCCACAAAACTTTAACTTGTGGTATGACCTTTCAAGTGGGACATGCTCCTTCTATCCAAGATCTTGGCGGTACCTCCTCATACGTTAAGTCTTGGCTATCTCGTCCGGTTCTAACTTTCGATAACGTGGTTCGGGTCTTTCACATATTTACTGATGCGGATATATGAAACACATTATGAACACGAGACATACTCGGAGGTAACGCAAGTCTATAGGCTACATTTCCTACTCGGTCAAGAATTTTAAATGGACCAATAAATCGTGGATTGAGTTTTCCTCTCTTCCCAAATCTTGTAACTCCCTTCCATGGGAGCAACTTGCAACAATACATGATCCCCTACATTAAATTCCGTCCTTTCGATGAAGATCCATAATAACTCTTTTGTCGATCTTGTGCCGGTTTATATCGTTGTCGAATCATTTGGATCTTTTCTAGGTGAATATCATTATTAACTCGGGTCCCAACAATGTTCTTCACCCACCTCATCCCAACATATTGAAGAACGACATTTTCGTCATATAATGCTTGAATGGAGCCACACCTATACTTGCACGATAACTTGTTGTTGTAGGAGAATTCCACCAATGGTAAATACTTATCCAACCGCCTTGAAGTCTAGGACACAGTCTTAATATATCTTCAAGAGTTTGAATAGTCCTCTCTGATTGTCCAATCTGTTTGGGGATGGTATGTTAGAACTAAATCGCAAATCCGTGCCCATAGCTTTTGTAAGCTAACCCAAAATCTTGAAGTGAATCTTGGGTCACGATCCGAAACTATGGATACAGGCATGCCATGCAACCTCACAATCTCATTTACGTACATACTAGCAAGACGTTCAAGGAATAAGTCTCCGTGTATCGGCAAGAAATGAAGCGGATTTGGTTAATCTATCAACAATAACCCAAATAGCATTGATGCCTTGAGAAACCGTAGGAAAGACCCGTAACGAAATCCATGGTAATGTGTTCCCACTTCCATTCCGGAATCTCAAGTGGTTGCAACGGACCCTTAGGTACTAGATGCTCTGCCTTTACACGTTGACAAGTTAAACACATTGAGATAAACTTTGCAATCTCTCTCTTCATATTGTTCCACCAAAATGTATGTCCGAAGATCACGATACATTTAGTACTTCCGGATGGATTACAAATGGTGTATTGTGTGCCTCCATCATAATCTTGTACTTCAAATCGATTCGTTAGGAACACAAAGTCTAGAGTGGACTCGAAGTATTCCTTCTTCATCAATTCTCGCTTAGAATAGCTCCTTCTTGTACTTTCTTCTTCATATGCATCGGCTCGGATTCGGTGGCTTGAGCAACCTTAACTTTTTCTATTAAAGTTGGCTCTGTGCATATACTTGACATCATCGCACTTTCGTTCCGCATATGATCTTCCACTTAATCGTCATTTCCACGTTAAACTTTACCGGGATGGTATTGAATAGTGTGGTCGTAGTCTTTCAATAGCTCGAGCCAACGTCATTGCTGCCGCGTGTTGAGTTCTTTTGAGTGAAGAAATATTTAAGGCTTTTATGGTGCGAATATATCTCCACTTTCTCCCCATATAGATAGTGCCTCCATATCTTTAGCGCCAAACGATGGCTTTGCCAACTCTAGATCATGAGTAGGATAATTCCTCTCATACTCTTTAAGTTATCGCGAGGCATAGGCTATGACTTTCCCACGTTGCATGAGAACACATCCTAACCCTTTGCACAAGCATCGGCCAGAGATAACAAATCCATCCGAACCGGATGGTATTGTTAGAACAGTCTTGAAATAAGTCTCCTCTTAAGCTCTTGGAAACTTTTCTCGCATTCTTACGCTCCAAATGAATTTTGTATCCTTAGGAGTTAGCTAAGTTAATGGAGTAGCGATTAGAAAACCCTTCCACGAATCTCCGATAATAACCATTAAAGCCCAAAAACTACGTACTTGATCCAATGACTTGGTTGTTCCCAACTTTGTATTGCTTTAATCTTCACCGGATCAATGGATACTCCATGTTTTGACACCACATGCCCAAGAAATGCTACTTCCTCAAGCGAACTCGCATTTCTTCAATTTGGCATATATTTGGTTTTCACGAAGCCTTTGGAGTACCGACTTCAAATGGTGCTCATGATCTTCACGACTTTTGGAATATATAAGGATGTCATCAATAAAGACAACAACGAATTGATCCAAATATTCCTTGAATACTCGGTTCATCATATCCATGAAAGCCAGCGGGAGCATTAGTTAGTCCAAAAGACATGACTAAGAATTCATAATGCTCATCTGGAAGTTCTGAAGGCGGTCTTTGGAATATCCTCGGTTCTAATTTTCATTGATGATATCCGAACGAAGATTAATTTTGAAAAGAATTGTGCCCCTTACAATTGGTCAAACAAGTCATCAATACGAGGTAGAGGATACTATTCTTGATGGTGACATGGTTCAATTCCGATAGTCGATACAAAAGTCGCATACTCCCGTCTTTCTTCTTTCTGAATAAAAACAAAGGAGCACCCCGAGGAGATGTCTTAGGGCCAGATGAAGCCGATGTCCAACAATTCACGTAGTTGGACCTTTAACTCCACGAAGTTCAATAGGAGCCATTCGATATGGGGTTTTAGAAATGGGCTTTGTATGCAGGTTCAAGATCAATAAAGAATTCAACTTCACGTTACGGGGGGTAGGCCAGTGAAGTTCTTGAAATCGTCGGAAAGTCAATAACAACAGAATATTATTCAAATTTGGCGTGTCTTTATTCAAATCCATAACATGGGCTAAGAAAGCTTGACATCCGTTTTTTCAATAAGCGAATAGCTTTATGATTAGATATGATAGTGATTGATTTTAATGGTTTAGTTGCTTGAATTAAATACAACGGGTTGGTTAGGAATATGAAAACTAACAACCTTACGAAAACAATCAATTTTGGCATGATGAGTAGTTAACGAATCAATCCCAAAATCACATCAAAAGCAAGTATCTTTAAAGAGATAAAATTCAATGGGTAAGGTGATGGTGCCAACTTGAATCAAACAAGATTTATAAGCAGTGGATGTGATGAAAGTTTCTCTAACGGAGTTTCCACGAGATAGGTCAAAGTCTAATTTCTCCGAGTCAAGTTTAAGCGTTGAGCACATGTAGGAGAGATAAATGAATGGGTATGCCGGTATCAAGTAAGGTATAAACTTAGCGAGAATTTATAAATAGCTTACCGTGATAACCTCGTTTGGGTTCCTCACATTATGACCGATCCACAACAAAACGCTCTTCCCGGAATCGTTGACTTTGACTTTTCTAGGACGATCTTTTGAGTCACCGTCCTCTTTGAACTAGGTTTATTCTGCGTACAATCTCGGCGATATGTCCTTCCTTTCCACAACTATAGCATACCTTGAGCTGTTGTGGGCGGTTTGGGTGATATGTCCCTCTTTTCGCATTTATAGCATATAATGGGTGGTCGTTTCTCCTCCACTTAGAACCGATTCTTTGCCAAGACCTTTGTCTTCTTCACATAGTCGTTGTTAAATCTCCTCTTTTTAAAATCTCCTCTGACTTCGCTTCTTCTTTTCATGACCATGATTACCACCAGTGGTTACCATTTCTGTCCGTCTCATTTCTTTCTCCATGAAGTTATCATTATTACATTGATTAGCTTTATCTACGTACGATCCACGGTTATGGTCCTCGGTTGGCCGTACTTTCGTTATCTCGCTTCTAATAATTGAGCCTGTTTTACAACATCTGAATAAAGAGAAAGTTTATGAGAAATGAGATATCTTGGCGTTTCTGCGGGTTTCAAACCTCTAAGAAACATCCGCGTCATTCGTTTCTCATTCTCCACCAAATGAGGTGCAAACACGGATAACTCTGCAAACTTTGCCTCGTCTTTGAGACAAATCGTCATGTTGTTTTGCTTCTAATCGATGAACTCCACTTCCTTCATATATGACGAACACTTTCGGAAAGTATTTGTCATTAAATAGTCTCTCTGAAACGTCTCCCAAGACATCTTTGAGTGCGGTGGATGGAGTGCAACTTCACGCACTCCCACCGATGAAATCTGCCTCGCCACGGAAACATAAAGGTGGCGAATGGAACCTTCTGTTCTCCGTGCATCCCAAGACATCGAATATCTTGGTAATTTGCTTAACCCATGTTTTTTACCATGATCGGATCGGCTTTCCCTTAAATTCGGTGGTCCCAACTCTTTGAATCTTGCTTGTTTTGTGACAACTTGGTGAATTCTTATCATTTTCTCACCGTATTTTGAACACGAGTCTCCTCGTGCGATTTTTGCGTGAATGCAAAAGCTTCTAAACATCCCTCGTTCATCATCTCGCTTTCGATGGTGTTGTTCACGGGAGGAACATTGCCACTTGTTACCACGTTCTCCTCGTTGGTGAGTCTGAGCGTCTCCACGGTCTCATTTCCATTGTTAATATTCTCGATCGACATTCTCAAATCTTGTGTCATAAAACAAGGGTTAATTAAGAAATCAATATATCACATAATATCCTATATCTTGACCAACTAACAAATAAGCTTAGGTAGGATACACTTTAGCGAAGGATTTACTCGTCTCTCCCCTCTAGTTCTATTCCCCGATCTCCATGCGGAGATCATATCCTAAGCTCGATACCAACCATGGCGCCCCAAAATAGGTATACATCACCCATTCGAGTTGTCAATACATGAGTACGAAAACAACTACAACTTTATTATTACAACGATAAAGCGTGAGTTTAAATACAAATATTATCTTACAGACAATATCTATACTCAAATAAATCCTTATCACATTTATTGATACATTATTTTACAAAATGGTGAGGACTACTAAACAATCCTTTCTAAAACCTTCATTCCATACCCCAGACTACGTACTCGCTATATTCTCGCCTCCACGAGAAGAATGGAACAAAAAGGAAAGGGTGAGCTCAACTAGTTCGATAAAGAATATTATGACTAAGATAATATACAACAAATTTATCGTTAGTCTTCAACGAGGAAAAATCTAATAGAATCTGATAGATAACAAATTTTAAATCAATATTACGCAATGAAATAATAATTCATTAGAAGAGTTAAGTAGAGAATGCAAACTACTATCTTCTATGTATGAATTTAAAAGTTCATCGTCTATCTTTTATCCTGTAACATCAATCCATAAACATCTGAATCAAATATTCATCTTTTGCACTCTGAGCCAAAGATATTCATCGATTAGTCATATTCATTTAAACACTGTTCATCTTTGCACTACTGAAGCCAAAGATATTCTTGAAATCATTCATCTTTGCACTACTGGGCCAAAGATATTCAATAATATCATCATTTAAAGGTGAGGATGATGAAAATATTTTTTAAAAAAGCGAATCCGGTGAAACAAAATGACAAGGATTAAGGATTAAGGATTAAATACTTTGTTTTATCCATGTTCAAAAATGCCTCAAAATAATCATAGTGGTGTAAAATTCAAGAATGATCAAAACATGGATCTGATCGAGCTAGTATCCGAATAGATGTTTTGACGAAAAGAAGAAATTTTATTTTTTCTATTGAATAGTCTGCAAGTATCGTGAATAGTCTTGGTATCGTGAATAGTCTTTAATATATATAAGACCACAAAATTTTTAAATAAAAGGAATTTCCTTTATTTATTATTTTGAAATAGTAAGGTTGATTTGATTAATGTGGATAGTTAAGGGTTAAATACTGTGAAATATTTCAAAATAAGCATGGTTATAAAATATTCATTGTTGTGGGGAATATTAGGTTTGGTCGTGGAATATTAAATGCTTGTCGGAGAATATTAAATGCGACAGGCTAGCGACCATGTGTGGGCCCATGTAACGAAAGCGATTGGATGAAGAAAACGACAAATATAAGTTTTTTTAAATATCGGCGTAGTTATTCACAGATTATCTTGTTTGGAATACCGGTGGTTAAAACACACTAATGTCGCGTTGTTGAATACGAGTGGCTTACGGTATTGCACCAATTATTGATTCTTACGTGAAAGGCACTACTCAATAATGGTTACGATAATTCTTATTCGATTATTTTATTGAGTTAATAATTCTTTAGCGTTGATATTTTATATTCTTTGTTGTTTCAATAATTGTCATTACACGATATTTTTCATTATCGAAGCAATAATTCATATTATCTGAATAATATTATTAGATAACATTATTGGCAATGTCTAGAAAGTTACATCTAAGGAGAGGTTTGGTCACTAATTGCGCGCCAAGAAGAAGAAATTCTTATTGGAAAGCCCCTCTTTCTGAGGAAGCTGCTCGGTTGTCAATATTGTGATTACGTAATATTATTTGTGAATAATTAATTATTGATTTATATGATGAGGAAAATATTGATTTTATGTGGATATAGATGGAGAAAATTTTAAAATGACAATTGTTGAAAATTAATATTTTATCTTTTACGATAAAATAATTCATTTAAATATATTATTTTAATAATATATTAGCGGTGATATTTTTACAACGAATGTGGGATATATGAGTATCTGAGGAGGAAAGTATTTTTGTTGCAATAAATGTTTAAAACATGTTAAACATGTCGGTGGACCCCATTTATTATTTGAAATTTGATTATAACTTTGTAAAATCGCCTTGGTTTGTGGATTTCGTCAATTTCTGTTTGGAATTTGGAAAAATTTTCTTCTGCAAAGTTGTAGAGAATTGAATTTCCTATAAAAACTCAAGCGTGATTCAATTTTTCTGATGAAAGGGCTATTTATTATGAATTATTGAAGTTCTGAAGCTCAAAAATAATTGATTTTGTAAGTTTTAATTATTTATTTTATGAAAAACGTTTTTATCATTTCTTTCTAGAAGGTTGGCATGTGGGAAATGTTGGGATCTGATTTCCAAAGAGGCGTGGAAATTTATTAATAATAATATATTTTATTAAATTTTCTACTTTTGTGTTCAAGCGTTTTCTATAAATAGGGTCTTTAGGTTAGAATTGAAAATCACACCGAAATCAAGTTTTCTCTCTCTATATTATCGGCGTATTCTTGTGAGTATTTTGAGTATACTTTGAGTATTGTTATCTGGTGCAAGTCCAAGTCATAGCTTTATGTCAGGTGTTTCAATTAAAATCTTGATCTTTTCGAGGTAAGGGATGTTATTTTCTTCTCGAATGATATTATTTCTTCAATATCATTATCTTTGAAATGTTGATCTGAAGTTTTATCAAATTTGGAACTTTTTCATATCGGGTTACTATTCACGAGTTCTTATTCATGAGTTCTTATTCACGAGTTCTTATTCACGAAGTCTCTTATTAAATGAAGCGTGAAGATGTTTTTTTGTGGAATTTCTATCTTTTGGTGTGAGAGTTCTTATTCACGTATCTGGCCTTATTCACGTATCTGGTATCTATTCATAGAAAAATAAAATTTCTTCTTTTCTAAAACATCTATTCGGATACTAACTTCTGATTGTATCCATGTTTTGATCATTCTTGAATTTTACACCACTATGATTATTTTTGAGGTATTTTTGGGCGTGGATAAAACCAAAGTACGAATCCTTAATCCTTAATCCTTGTCATTTTATTTCCTTTGGATTCGTTTCTTTAAAAAAAAAATATTTTCATCATCCTCGGTCTTAAATGATGATATTATGGAATATCTTTGGCACATAGTGCAAAGATGAATGATTTCTTAAGAATATCTTTGGCTTTGTAGTGCAAAGATGAATGATTTCTGAAGAATATCTTTGGCCGTAGTGCAAAGATGAGCAGTGTTTAAATGAACATGACCAATCGATGAATATCTTTGGCACGTAGTGCAAAGATGAATATTTGATTCGGATGTATATTGATTGATGTTACGGGGATAAAAGATGAGATGATGAACTTTTAAATTCATACATAGAAGATAGTAGTTTGCATTCTCTACTTAACTCTTCTAATGAATTATTATTTCATTGCGAATATTGATTTAAAATTTGTTGTCTATTGTATTCATTAGATTTTTCCTGTTGAAGACTAACGATAATTTGTTGTATATTATCTTAGTCATAATATTCTTCTTGAGCTAGTTGAGCTCACCTTTTTCCTTTTTGTTCCATTTTTTCTCGGGAGGCGAGAATATAAGCGAGTACCGATCGGGGTATGGAATGAAGGTTTTAGAAAGGATTATTTAGTAGTCCTCACCATTTTGTAAAATAATGTATCAATAAATGTGATGAGGATTTATTTGAGTATAGATATTATCAGAAGATAATATTTGTATTCAAACTCACAGTTTCTGTTGTAATAATAAAGTTGTAGTTGTTTACGTACCATGTATTGACAACTCGGAATAGGTGATGTATACTATTTTGGGGGCGTCAAGATATCGTGAATAATAACTAACTCAGACACCAAAAGATAGAAATTCCACAAAAATATTTTCACGCTTCATGAATAGTACTTGTGAATAGTAACTCGTGAATAGTAACTCATGAATAATAACTCGTGAATAGTAACTCATGAATAGTAACCCCGACATGAAAAAGTTCCAAATTTGATAAAAAGTTCCAACTGATATTTGACAAAGATAATGATATTGAAGAAATAATATCATTTGAGAAGAAAATAACATCCCTTACCTCAAAGAATCAGTACTTCGGAAGGAAAGGTCGGAAGTGATGCTGAATGAAACTTGTAATGAAAAGCAACTTTCAAAGTATCTAAATACTCACAAAATACGCTCAATAATATAGAGAGAGAAAGAGAGAAAACTTTGTTTCTGGTGTGATTTTTAATTCTAACTTAGCCCTCTATTTATAGGAAAATGTTAGCCCGTAAAGCGGACTTGACTTCTGCTTTGATGGCTTTACTTGCTACTATTGCCACCCACCACATTTGAAATAAAATTCAGCACATTTTTTCACCAACCACAAGTGGGGCCCACTCAATTCTAGAATTTTCCACCAAAATCAATTATAACCCTACTTTTCCTAATCAAACACCTCTTAAAATTTATAACAAATCATTCGTTCATTTTTAACGGTTCAAAATTTGTAGACATATACTCAACTTATATATATATAACATATCCAAAAATCGCATAGCGATCCAATGGTCGATTAAAAATTATAACTCACGCAATATATCGTAAAAAATATCTTGATTTTATTTTTAATATCTCCATTCAAACAAAAAATCTTGATAAAACACCTCAACATTAAATCCTTCAATTATAACCACATATAATAAATAAATCCATCATTTATATCCATATTAAATAAATATTTTCTTATCATATAAATCAATAATTAATTATTCCCAAATAATATTACGAGAATCACAATTATGACAACCAGATTCGGTTCGAGGAAGAGAGGGCTTTTCAATAAGGATCTCTCTCACTTGGCGCCATGATTAGGTGACCAAACCTCTCCTTGAGAGCGAGAACTTTCTAGACATTGCCAATAATGTTATCTAATAATATTATTCGAGATAATATGAATTATTGATCGATAATGGGAAATCTTGTGCGATGACAATTATTGAAACAACAATAATATAAAATACCAATGACGAATTATTGAATCGATAAAATAAAATCTTGAGCGATAATTCTTTGTAACAATTATTGAGTAGTGCCTTCTTACGTAGAATCAATAATTGATGCAATACCAAATGTGTCTTCTTGTTCAACAACGCGTATTATTGTGTTTAACCACCGGGTATTCAACAAGATATGATACTTGATATAATTACAGCGTTATTTTTAAACAATTTATATTTGTCGTTTTCCTCATCCAATCGCTTTTCAGTTATGGGGCCCACACATGCATTTACTACGGTCGTGCGAATATTCCCAACGATCTGAATATTCCACGACCAAACGAATATTCCCAAACAATAATGAATATTTTATAACCACTTTTATTTTGAAATATTTACGTATTTAACCCTTAACTATCCACGTTAATCAAATCAACCCTTACTATTTCAAAATAATAAATAAAGGAAATTCCTTTTATTTAAAAAATTTTTGGTCTTACACCTTATACATGTTAACGTGAGCTTCGGTTTAAATTTCATGGTCATTGAGTTATAGAACTCGGTTATAGCGTTTTAAAAAAAAACCTAAATATTGAAATAGTCATAACTTGCTCATTTTAAGTCGAGAATGAGCTCATTTTTGGACAGGAGGTACTTTATACCATATACCTTCATGTCCCAAAAGGCCAGAATTTTCTCTCATAATTTAAGTGGCCAAAACAGCCCGTCTAAAATCATGGCGGCGCAGCTTTTTTCGGTTTTTACGACTTTGCACTCCTTTGCTAAAATCGGTCCACAAAAATCTACAACACCTTTTCCAGTAATTCCACTTGGATTAGTTAGGTAACTCATAGCTAACTCTAGGACTTGACCACACTCAATAATTCAAAATATAATTGGAAATATGGTCAATTGAATTTCATGTTACGTTTTTCACCAAAATCTGATTTTCAACTCTTTGTGATTTCTAAGAAACTTTCATGTTTTCACATACTAACCAACATAACTCATCTTAAAACTTACTAATACTTCATATACCCATGATTTTCATCAGTTCTATACTTTTATTATGACTTTCATCATAATCCACGTAAATGATCCTTTTAGTTGAAGAAATATTTGAGGGTTTAAGAAATGGGTTTTTGTCTTTGGGGTCAATACAAAAATTCGATTTCACGCTCTAGGGTAGGCTAGAAATCTTCAAGAATCGTCAAGAAATTTTATTAATGATAGAAATATCATTCAAAATCGCTACTCTTTATCCAAGACTTGGATAGTGCGTTACATTGATACCAACTGTGACTTTCATCCCAACTTTGGATAAGCGTCACAATGACACCTTACATAAATGTATAGTCAAAATTGTTTTAGAAATTAGAATCTTTGGGAAGTGCTCAAGAAACCTTCGTTACATGGGAGGCCATGCTTACAGGTTATGATAGATATCATATGGCCACGAAATTATCCTTGGTTTACCCAATAGACCCCAAAGAAAAATGAGAAGATTACTATCATATTCTTCCCAATGGTGAGTCTTCTCTTGATTTATCATTATCTCCACTGTCTCAAATTGAGAATTATACTTCAAACAAACACCAAGATCATATAGGTAGTGCTCGTAAATATACTCGAGAAGTGGATGAGCACAACCACATCTTATGATGACACGAGGTTGTATGTCATTAGACATCTTGTATGATAGTGGCAAAACACTCTTCCAACGTTGGGTTACGCCTCACCCTAGTTGATTCACCAAATATAACTACTAAATAATGACCACCGCTTCTATTCCACTTTATTACCCCCGCTCAAACTAGCTACACTCTTTATTACACCCGAAGGAATTGTGAAGCAAAGGGTTAATTAATATATCAAATATTATCCCTATACTACGTGAGCCAATTAAATAACAAATAAACTTAGGTAGGTCATACTAACGCGAGGAATTCCCCGTCTCTCCCCTCCTAGTTCTTATCTAGCATCTTAGGCGGGATCATATCCTAAGCTCGATACCAACCGTGGCCTCCCCCAAATTAGGTATCGTCACCCATCTTGGTCGCCACTTACATGGTACATAAATTCAAATACACTTACTAATATAAGCGTAGTATGCAATACGACATAAAGCGTGAGTTTGAATACAAATATTGTCTACTAGATATTATACAAACTCGAAAGGAGTCCTCATTACTACTATTATCACACTATTTCACGTAATAGTGAGGACTACTAATCTTATCCTCCGGACCATTACTCTGTTCCCAGACTTCGTCCCAAATATATTTCTCATTTCTGAAGAGAACGGTGAAAGAAAGGTGAGCTCAACTAGCCCAAGATAGAAATATTATGACTAAGATAATGCGAATAATTTATCATTAGCCTTCAACAGTGTTAAACTGATAAAATACAATAGACAACAAGTTTAACTGCAGCGGAATAAGCAATCCATTAAAAGAGTCAAGTTGAAAATAAAATCTACTATCTTTTATGATTTAAAAGGTTTTTCATCACTGTTATAGCTGAGACTCAGCTTTAATAATTAATCCACATCATCAAATCACCCCTGCACTACGGCCAAGGATATTCTTTAAATTATCAATGGTCATGACTATACCGAATCACCCCTGGTCATAATCATACCAAAACTATCCATCAACGCATTACATTACCAATTTTGAGGACTTTTATCACATCATTTATAACAAGCCATGATTATCTGCAATGATCCTGGTCATAATCATACTAAGTTCATCTATACACGTAAAGTAGAAGATAACATAATATAACATGAGGATGATGATGATGACATAATAATTCAATAAAACAAGTTCAAGAATTATTTTATCCGAGAATTATTAACGTCCAAATTGTCAAAATGATAATCTTTGTTTTGTAGAGTAAAATTCAAGAATGATCGAAGAATATTTCCATGAAAGATCTTTGGATGAAACGCAAATATCAAGGAGGATATTCTACTAATTTCATGGAGTATAGAAGTCAAAATTTTAACCAACTGGGTATAATAAAGAATGGGATAACAAAAGAAATCACCACGTACGCAGATTACTTCACATAAAGTTATTCCAACAGAATAATCATAACGGAACCAGGTCGTGAAATTCACACGCATGTGATGTTCCAACGAGAATAATAAAGATGGAACCGGATCCGGTGTAAAACACATGATAGATATTTCCAACGAAATGATAAAGACGGAACCCGAGTCCTGTAAAACACACGCATGGATGTTCCAATGAGAATGATAAAGAGCGGAACCAGTCCCAAATTGTAAAACACACGCAGAAGATGTTCTAACAGAATAATAAAGATTTTAACCAGTCCTGTAAAACACACACGAGCAGAATGTTCCAACAGAATAATAGAGGCGGAACCAGTCCTGGTGTAAAACACACGAATATGATGTTCCAAATGAATAATAAAGAATGAATGTCACCAAGTATAGGGTAAACCACAGATACAAAGTTATTCAAATGTAATAATAAGGCGATGGAATAACAATAGTTCTCTTCATGAATAAGAAAGAATAACACCCTTACGGGTACAACAAATAATATTCCCTACCTTAGAAGAACCGAATATTGGCGAGGTGAAGTAGCGAGAATACTTTTCTTCTTTCTCTATAGTTTCTCTCTCTGAGAGTTTCAAAGTGAATTAAGTGAAAATAATGAAGCACTAGGCCTCTATTTATAGAAGATTTCTGACAGACCTGCCGTGTGAAAAGGCAAGTGGCTTGACGATTTGGTGATGTGAAAAGAAAAGTGGTTTAGCGCCTATAATGTGAAACGACAAGTGGTTCGGCGATTCTAATGTGAAACGACAAGTGGTTCGGCGCTTTGTAATGTGAAACGACAAGTGGTTTGATGCTGTAATGTGAAGCGACAAGTGGTTCGGCGCTTTGGTAAAGATAATTACTATTGACGAAGGTAATTACTATTCACAAAGGTAATTACTATTGACGAAGGTAATTCTTATTGATTTAAGATAATTACTATTCACAAAGGTAATTACTATTGTGAAGGTAATTACTATTATTACGAAGATAATTACTATTCACAAAGGTAATTACTATTGGCGAAAGTAACTACTATTGACGAAGAGACTCTTAGATGATGACATATGGGCCCCCATAAAATAATCAAACTTACCACAAATGTCTCATAATGAGACTCTTTATATACATCAAGGATTGAATAAATATTACCACAAATCATTTTATTTTTAATCAACACATATTTAATCTTTCAACAATTATTAATCATTTATAACTTGTCGTCTCAATTATTGATTTAATACTATAACATATTATCTGGGTAATCTTGTGACAATAATTGAATCAATAATATAAGAGATATGATCGTGAGAATTCTTCGTGAGTAATAATTGAGCACGGTGAGTGACTTCTCAATGTAAGCATCAATAATCAATATCGTGTCTTCTATATCTGACTGCGCCATATTCTTGTACTTTTACTACTTAGGGTAGTTCAACGGTTTTAATGGTAACACCTCTGTAGTTATTTTATATAGAAAGATAATTTTGTCGCTTTTCTAACTACGACAATACTTAAGATTAATAGGGTCCACTTATGATTGGTAGTCGTCAGACGAATATTCCCCAAATGAAAAGAATATTCCCAACCAAACGAATACTTTATAACAACTTGCATACTTTGCAAAATTTATAATTACTACCCACAACTATAATATTATCTTAAATTCACACCATAATATAAAAAATTATTTCGACAAAATTTAAATTGTAAGACCCCAACTTATTATTAATGAAATTTAATTTTCTCTATTTATTATTTTGAAATAGTAAGGGTTGATTTGATTAATGTGGATAGTTAAGGGTAAAATCTGTAAATACTTCAAAATAAGCAGTGGTTATAAAATATTCATTGTTGTCGGGGAATATTCATTTGGTCGTGGAATATTCGTAATCGTTGTCGAGAATATTAAATGCGGCCAGTAGCGACCATGTGTGACCCCATAACTGAGAAAGCGATTGGATGTAAAAACGACAAATATAAGTGGTTTAAAAAATAGCAGGCGTAGTTATTCACGTTAATAATGTTAAAATACCCGGTGGTTAAAACACGATAGCACACAGTATTGCACCAATTATTGATTCTTACGTGAAAGGCACTACTCAATAATGGTTACTGATAATTCTTTATTCGATATTTTATTGAGTTAATAATTCTTTGCGTTGATATTTTATATTCTTTGTTGTTTGATAATTGTCATTACACGGTATTTTTCATTATCGAAGCAATAATTCATATTATCTGAATAATATTATTAGATAACATTATTGGCAATGTCTAGAAAGTTACATCTAAGGAGAGGTTTGGTCACCTAATTGCGGCGCCCGATGAAGAAATTCTTATTGGAAGCCCCTCTTCACAGGAACCGCACGTTTGTCGATATTGTGATTACGTAATATTATTTGTGATTAATTAATTATTGATTCATATGATGAGGAAAATATTAATTTTATGTGGATATAGATGGAGAAAATTTTTAATGTGACAATTGTTGACAATTGAAATTTTATCTTTTACGATAAAATAATTCATTTAAATATATTATTATATTTTAATAATATAATAATGGTGATATTTTTACAACGAATGTGGGATATATGAGTATCTGAGGAGGAAGAGTATTTTTGTTGCAATAAATGTTTAAAACATGTTAAACATGTCTAATTGACCCCATTTATTATTTGAAATTTGATTATAGCTTTGTAAAATCACCCGTTTGTGAATTTGGTCAATTTCTATTTGGAATTTGGAAAAACTTTCTTACTGCAAAGTTGTAGAGAATTGAATTTCCTATAGAAACACGCATGATTCAAAATTTCAGATGAAAGGGCTATTTATTATGAATTATTGAAGTTCCAAAGCTTCAAAATAATTGATTTTTGGAAGTTTAAAATATTTAAAATTAAAAAAAAACGTTTTTCTTACTTTTTTTCTAGAATGTGGCATGTGTTTGATGGCTGAAATCAGATTCTAGGCATGTGTAGAAATTTATATAATTATATTATTAATTTATTAAATTTTACTGCTTTGGTGTTCTAAAGCAATTTCCTATAAATAGGGTCTTGGGTTAGAATTGAAAATCATACCGAAAGCTGAAGTTTTCTCTCTATATTATCGGCGTATTCTTGTGAGTATTTTGAGTATACTTTGAGTATTGTTAGGCGGTCTGAGTTCCTTCAAAGACTATATCCGGTATTCCAAACTTAAATCTTAATCTTTTTGAGGTAAGGGATGTTATTTTCTTCTCGAATGATATTATTTCTTCAATATCATTATCTTTGAAATATTGGTTGAAACTTTTATCAAATTTGGAACTTTTTCATGTCGGGTTACTATTCATGAGTTCTTATTCACGAGTATTCTATCTATTAATGAAGCGCGTGAAGATGTTTTTTTGGGAAATTTCTATCTTTTGGTGTCAGAGTTCTTATTCACACGTATATGACCTATTCATAGAAAAAATAAAATTTCTTCTTTTGTCCAAAATATCTATTCTGGATACTAGTTTTGATTGTATCCATGTTTTGATCATTCTTGAATTTTACACCACTATGATTATTTTTGAGGTATTTTTGAACATGGATAAAACAAAGTCTGAATCCTTAATCCTTAATCCTTGTCATTTTGTTTCACTTTGGATTCATTTCTTTAAAAATATTTTTCATCATCCTCGGTCTTAAATGATGATATTATTGAATATCTTTGGCTTTTGTCGTAGTGCAAAGATGAATGATTTCTGAAGAATATCTTTGGTAGTAGTGCAAAGATGAGCAGTGTTTAGATGAACATGACCAATGATGAATATCTTTGGCACATGGTGCAAAGATGAATATTTGATTCGGATGTATATTGATTGATGTTACGAGGATAAAAGATGAGCGATGAACTTTTAAATTCATACATAGAAGATAGTAGTTTGCATTCTCTACTTAACTCTTCTAATGAATTATTATTTCATTGCGAATATTGATTTAAAATTTGTTGTCTATTGTATTCTATTAGATTTTTCCTGTTGAAGACTAACGATAATTTGTTGTATATTATCTTAGTCATAATATTCTTTACTAGGCTAGTTGAGCTCACCCTTTTCCTTTTTGTTCCATTTTTCTTCTCGGGAGGCGAGAATATAAGCGAGTGCAGTCGGGGTATGGAATGAAGGTTTTAGAAATAATTGTTTAGTAGTCCTCACCATTTTGTAAAATAATGTATCAATAAATGTGATGAGGATTTCTTTGAGTATAGATATTGTCTAGAAGATAATATTTGTATTCAAACCCACAGATTTCTGGTTGTAATAATAAAGTTGTAGTTGTTTACGTACCATGTATTGACAACTCGGAATAGGTGATGTATACCTATTTTGGGGCGTCACGATTAGTATCGAGTTTAGGATATGATCTCTTGCGGAGATTGGGGAATAGAACTAGGAGGGAGAGCAGGTAAAATCCTTCGCTAGTGTGTCCTACCTAAGCTTATTTTTTAGTTGGTCAATATATAAGGATATTGTGTGATATATTGATTTCCTTAATTAACCCTTGTTTTATGACGGTATTTGAGAATGTCGTTGAGAATATTAACAATGGAAATGAGGCCGTGGAGCCTTTGTACTCACCAACGAGGAGAACGCGTCTGCACAAGTGGCAATGTTCCTCCCCGTAAACAACACCACCGAGAAGATGATGAGCGAGGGGATGTTTAGAAGCTTTTTCGAGTTCATGCAAAATCGAGAATGAGGGAGACTCGTGTTCAAAATACGAGGAGAAATGATAGCAATTCACGGGTTGTCACGACCAGCGATTCAAAGAGTTGGGACCACGAATTTAAGGGAAAGCGAGATTCGATCATAAGGAAACATGGGTCAAAGCAAATTACCAAGATATTCGATGTCTTGGGGTGCGGAAGAAACGAAGAAGTTCCATTCGCACACCTTTATGTTCCGTGGCGAGGCGGACCTCTTGGTGAGATCGTGAAGCGTACCCCACGGTACTTTTCGGCATGTCTTGGGAGACATTTGAAAATTATTTAATGACAAATACTTTCACGAAAGTGTTAAATCGTATGAAGGAAGTGGAGTTCATCGATTAGAACAAAACAACATGGCGGTGTCTCGATGCGAGGCAAAGTTTGCGAGTTATCGAGTTTGCACCTCATTTGGTGGAGAATGAGGAGCGTATATGACGCGGATGTTTCTTAGAGGTTTGAAACCCAAGATACGTCGATATCTCATTTCTCATAAATTTTCTCTTTATTCGGATGTTGTAAATGAGGCTCAATTATTAGGCGAGATAACGAAAGTACAGTCATCGAGGACCATAACCGAGGATCGTACTTAGAGATAGTAGTCAACGAATAATGATAACCAAATGGAGAAAAAACAGAGACGGACAAAATGGTAACCACTACGGTGGTAATCATGGCCATGAAAATAGAAGAAGCGAGTCGGGAGGAGATTTTAAAAGAGAGAGATTTAACAACGACCATGTGAAGAGCAGCGTCTTGCGTGAAGAATCGGTTCTAAGGGAGGAGAACGACCACCGGTCGTATCTTACAAATGCGGAAAAGAGGGACATATCGGTCAAAGCGCCCTGACAGTTCAAGGTATGCTATAATTGTGGAAAGGAAGGACATATCGCTCGAGATTATGCGATGGCGAAACCTAGTTCATTTGGGGCGGTGACTCAAAAGATCGTCCCGAGAAAAGTCAAAGTCAGCGATTAGGGAAGAGCGTTTGTTGTGGTGGTCATAATCGAGGAACCCAAACGAGGTGATCACGGGTAAGCTATTTATAAATTTTGTGAAGTTTATACCTTACTTGATCTGGGTTGATACCCATTCATTTATCTCTCTGCTGTGCTCAACGTTTAAACTTGACTCAGGAGAAATTAAACTTTGACCTATCTGTGGAAACTCAGTTAGGAGAAACTTTCATTACATCCACTGTTTATAAATCTTGTTTGATTCAAGTTGGCACCATCACCTTACTGTTGACCTTATCTCTTTAAAGATACTTGCTTTTGATGTGATTTTAGGGATTGATTGGTTAACTACTCATCATGCCAAAATTGATTGTTTTCGTAAGGTTGTTAGTTTTCATATTCTAACCAACTTTGTTATGCAATTCAAACAACTAAACCATTAAAATCAATCACTATCATATCTAATCATAAAGCTATTTGTTTATTGAAAAGCGGATGTCAAGCTTTCTTAGCCCATGTTATGGATTTGAATAAAGACACGTCAAATTTGAATAATATTCTGTTGTTATTGACTTTCCTGACGTATTTCAAGAACTTCCGATCTACCCACCCGTGAACGTTGTTGAATTCTTTATTGATCTTGAACACGATACAAGCCCATTTCTAAAACCCATATCGAATGGCTCTATTGAACTTGAGGAGTTAAAGGTCCAACTACGAGAATTGTTGGACATCGGTTTCATTCGTCTATTACATCTCCTTGGGTGCTCTGTTTTATTTGTAAAGAAGAAAGACGGGGTATGCGACTTTATATTGACTATCGGAATTGAACCATGTCACCATCAAGAATAGGTATCCTCTACCTCGTATTGATGACTTGTTTGACCGATTCTGCAAGGCACAATTCTTTTCAAAATCGATCTTAGATTACGATATCATCAATTTGAAGATTAGGCGAGGATATTCAAAGATTGCCTTTAAAACTTCGATGCGGGCATTATGAATTCTTAGTCATGTCTTTGGATTGACTAATGCTCCTACTGACTTTCATGGATATGATGAACCAAGTATTCAAGGAATATTTGGATCGGTTTGTTGTTGTCTTTATTGATGACATCCTTATATATTCCAAAAGTCATGAAGATCATGAGCACCGTTTAAATTTGGTACTCGAAGGCTTCGTGAAAACAAACTATATGCCAAATTAAAGAAATCGCGAGTTACGGCTTGAGGAAGTAGCATTCCTTGGGCACGCGGTATCGAAACATGGAGTATCTGTTGATCCGTGAAGATTGAAGCAATCTGAAGTTAGAGCAACCAAAATCGGTGGTTCAAGTACGTAGCTTTTTGGGCTTAGTTGGTTATTATCGGAGATTAGTGGAAGGGTTTTCTCGAATCGCTACTCCATTAACTTCGGCTAACTCGGAAGGATACAAAATTCATTTGGAGCGAAGAATGCGAGAAAAGTTTCCAAGAGCTTAAGAGGAGACTTATTTGGACTGTTTCTAACAATACCATCTGGTTCGGATGGATTTGTTATCTCTGACGATGCTTGAGGCAAAGGGTTAGGATGTGTTCTCATGCAACGTGGGAAAGTCATAGCCTATGCCTCATGACAACTTAAAAGAGTATGAGAGGAATTATCCTACTCATGATCTAGAGTTAGCGTGATCGTTTTCACGCTAAAGATATGGAGGCACTATCTATATGGGGAGAAAGTGGAGATATATTCGGACCATAAAAGCCTTAAATATTTCTTCACTCAAAAGAACTCAACATCGCGGCGCCGACGTTGGCTCGAGCTATTGAAGACTACGACCACACTATTCATACCATCCTAGAAAAGCGAGCGTGGTAGGCGTGACGCGTTGAGAAAGATCATATCACGAGGAACGAGTGCGATGATGTCATGTCCAAGTATAGAAAATAAGGTTGAAGGAGCTATTCGTATGGAAGCGAGAATTGATGAAATTGAAGAAATACTTGAGTCCACTCTAGACTTTGTGTTCTAACGACTACGATTTGAAGTACAAGATTATGATGGAGGCACACAATACACCATTTGCAATCCATCACGGAAGTACTAAAATGTATCGTGATCTTGACATACATTTTGGTGGAACAATATGAAGAGAGAGATTGCAAAGTTTATCTCAATGTGTTTAACTTGTCAACGTGTAAAAGGCGGAGCATCTAGTACCTAAGGGTCCGTTGCAACCACTTGAGATTTCGAAATGGAAGTGGGAACACATTACCATGGATTTAGATTCGGGTCTTCCTACGGTTTCTCGGGGCATCAATGCTATTTGGGTTATTGTTGATAGATTAACCAAGTCTGCTCATTTCTTGCCGATATCTGGAGACTTATTCACTTGAGCGTCTTCTTTAGTATATGCGTGAATGAGATTGTGAGGTTGCATGGCATGCATGTATCCATAGTTTGGGATCGTGACCCAAGATTCACTTCAAGATTTTGGGTTAGCTTGCAAAAAGCTATGAAGCGCGCATTTACTGATTCGATTTAACATACCATCCTCAAATGGACGGACAATCGAAAGGACTATTTAAACTCTTGAAGATTTATTAAGACTCGTGTCCTGACTTCAAGGGCGGTTGGGATAAGTATTTACCATTGGTAGAGTTCTCCTACAACAACAACAGATTATCGAGCAAGTATAGGTGTGGCTCCATTTGAAGCATTATATGGACGAAAGTGTCGCTTCTCCAAAGATGTTGGGACGAGGTGGGTGAAGCAACATTGTTAGGGACCCGAGTTAGTACTTATGACTATTACATTTAAACTCGGATTCTACTCGGATTGATTATGGACTTTTATTCTAGTTTGGTTCACTTAGAGCCACCAAGTGAACCAAAAATTGGTCAAACCCTAGTGGGTGCAAGAAATATATATTTAAATATAACTATTACATTTAAACCCGGGCCCCATTACAAACGGGTCTTCAAGCGCTCCTTGCTCCTTTGATCTCTAATTTTCTAAAATTAATTCTAACTATTCCTATTACACAACTATTTAAAATAAATAGAAACCTTGATCGTGATCGAAAATACATAGGAGGAGATAGAATTTACATTCGGAGAAATTAGAGAAGGCGAGGCTGTAGACCCCATTTAATAAAACCCATACATTCATGCATCCAACTAAAATAAAATCCAATCGCATTGGTAAATAGTGTGGCGCCCCAAAATTAGGTATCGTCACCCATCTTGGGTCGCCACTTACATGGTACATAAATTCAAATACAACTTACTAATATAAGCGTAGTATACAATCGACATAAAGCGTGAGTTTGAATACAAATATTGTCTACTAGATATTATACAAACTCAAAAGGAGTCCTCATTACAACTATTATCACACTATTTCACGAATAGTGAGGACTACTAATCTTATCCTATGGACCATTACTGTTCCCCAGACTCGTCCCGGCTATGTTCTCATTTCACGAGAAAAGCGAAAAGAAAATTGAGCTCAACTAGCCCGAAAAAAATATTATGACTAAGATAATGCGAATAAAATATCATTAGCCTTCAACGATGTTAAGCGATAAAATACAATAGACAACCCGGTTTAAGCTGCGGTGAATAAGCAACCCATTAAAAAGAGTCAGTAGAGAATAAAGTCTACTATCTTTTAGGTTTTAAAGGTTTTCATCAATTTTTATCATTTGAGACTCGACAATAAATAAATAAACCACCACATCTAATCATCCACATACCGCGATCGAGGATTTTCATCAAATTATCAATGGTCAAATACTATATCTAGAATCACCCCGTCATAATCATACCAAAAACTATCCATCAACTTTGCATTCTGAGCCACTTTGAGGACTTTTGTCACATCATTTATATCAAGTCGTGATTATCTTAGAATGATCCTCAGTCATAATCATACTAAGTTCATCTATGCATGCGTAAGCGAAAGATAACATAATATAACATGAGGATGATGACAATGACATAATAATTCAATAAAACAAGTTCAAGAATTATTTAATCCATGAATTATTAACGTCCAAATTATCAACATGATCTTTGTTTAAATAGAGAGTAAAATTCAAGAATGATCGGAAGAATATTTCCATGAAAGATCTTTGGATGAAACGCAAATATCGAGGATATTCTACTAATTTCATGGAGTATAGAAGTCAAAGTTTTAACTTAACCGGGTATAATAAAGAATGGAATAACAAAAGAAATCACCATAATGCGATAGCCCGCATGCAGACGGAGTTATTCAACGAATAATAATAAATAACGGAACGGTCGGTGAAATTCACACCAAGCGGGATGTTCAACGAGAATAATAAAGATGGAACCCGATCCGGTGTAAAACACACGAGATAGGATATTCCAGCGAGAATAATAAAAAAGCGGAACCGGTCAGTTGTAAAACACACACAATGCGAGGATGTTCAATGAATAATAAAGAGCGGAACCGGTCCGGTGTAAAACACCATGAGCAGGATGTTCAAGCGAATAATAGAAGAATGTCACCAAGTATAGGATTAAAAGCGTATCAAAGTTATTCAATGAATAATAAGCAATGGAATAACATAAGGATTTCACCAAGTATAGGGTATCTGGCGTATCTGAGTTATGTATAGGGTATGCCACTTTTACGAGTTATTCAACCGGAATAATAGTGAATGGAATAATGAAGTTCTCTTGAAGAAAGAATAACACCCTTACTACAGTAAAAAGAACCGAATATAGAAGTAGTGAAGTAGCGAAATACTCTTCTTCTTTCTATATAATTTTCTCTCTATAAGCTTCTCTATATAATTTCTCTCTCTAGAGTTTCAATGAATTAAATAAGAAAATAATGAAGGAATGAGCTTATTTATAGGAAAATGGAATGCATAGTAACTAATCCATGAAACGGTCCAGATTGATTTACTTTAATTTGGCGGTCCATATTTAAAGAAAAATCTTTTAAATAAAATATAATATATTCTATTTAAATAAAAACATTTTACTATGCAAACACTATGCAATACTATGCAAAACACTTATGCATGAACACTATCGTAATAAAATATAATATATTACATTTATAGAATAACTTTAATAAAATATTCTATTTTATATAAAAGATGTTTACATTTTATTACGTTAATAATACGAATAAAACAAAAGCGTCATTATCATTATAATAATTCATATTATTAATCGTGATAATGGAATCAAACCGAGTGACTTCTCACATAAGCATCGATAATCGTCTGGTAATGCTTCTTATGCGACCACACGTATTCTTGTACTTTTACTATCGAGTAGTTCAACAATAACCACGGTAAAACTTCCGCCAGTTATTTCAATAAAATATTTTTGTGTCGTTTTCTCAATCAAATGATAAATTACATTGTGGGGTCCACCAATGATTGAGTAGTTATGCGAATATTCCTGCTAAACAAGAATATTCCCCAACCAATCGAATATAATATAACCACTTGCATACTTTGCAAAATTTATAAATACTACCCACAACTATAATATTATCTTAAATTCACACCATAATATTAAAAAATTATTTCAACAAAATTTAAATCTTTATTGATAAAATCAGGGGGTCTCACATCTCCCCTCCTTATGGAATTTTGCCCTCGAAATTGGGAATGCTTACACGATATGATAAAGAGGTGAGGATACCTTGAATACCTTTATCGTTGAAAACATTAAATTCATTTTTGCAATCCTACCAAAGATATTCATTAACAATTCATCTTTTGCTACAATGCTAAAGATATACAAGCTTGTAAAATCAATAATAATCTTTGAGGCAGCGACTTAATAGTATCACGACCACGAATTATCCATGCACCACTTGGCGAGGATATTCGTGTTTTCAATCTGATCGTGATTATCTTAGAATAATCCTTGGTCATAATCATACCAAGTCTATCAATGCACTACTGACGAAAGATGACTTTTACCACATCCATGAATTAATATTTCATTCTTTGAGACTCATTTCGATAATTAATCCATATCATCGAATCATCCACGCACTACTGGGCGAGGATATTCATTAGTATCACGACCACAAATTATCCATACACTACTGACGAAGATAATTGTGTATTCATTAGTATCACGACCACAAATTATCCAAGCATTACGGCCAAAGATAATTGTGTATTCATTAAGATATCCGACCACAAATTATCCATGCACTACGGCGAAAGATAATTGTGTATTCATTAATATCACGACCACAAATTATCCATGCACTACGGCGAAAGATAATTGTGTATTCATTAGTATCACGACCACAAATTATCCATGCACTACTACCGAAAGATAATCGTGTATTCATTAGTATCACGACCACAAATTATCCATACGACTACTACGAAAGATAATTGTGTATTCATTAGTATCGCGACCACAAATTATCCATGCACTACTACGGCGAAGATAATTGTGTTTTCAATTACTGGTTATGATTATACCGAAACAATCCTCAGTCATAATCATACCAAGTCTATCTATGCATCATACAGAACGAGATGACTTTCAACATAATATAAGCGTGAGGATAATGATATAAAGAATCAATCAAATGAGATAAAGGATAAATATTAAACATTTATAATATAATTTATCCGAGGATTCAAGAATATCCCCATGTTATCAATCATTTAATAATCTTATAATCTAATATCATTAATATTATAACAATATTTTAATCACTTCTTAAATTTATAAACAATTTATCTCAATTGTTTACGCTTTACCATATAATGCATTTAATCATTCAAAAATGTCATACTCATGAAATATCATCACCAATTATCAAATCCCTCATCAAAAAAATATGCATATACTCTATATAGGATTCTCTAGCCATAAAATCATATTTTCAACTTTGTTACTTCACATAACATATTTAACTCATATATTCGTAACTAAACTATTTTCATGAAAAATACCAACTAGTCCCAAAAATATTTCTTTTCTGGGATTTAGCATAATATAGTCCCATAATGAAAATATATTTTCTCTAATTTTTAAAATTCATTTACTATTTTTAAAAATCAATTTCTAATTAATTCCTTAAGAAATTAGCTACCTCAAGTTTAACTCCAAAAATTCCCAAATCTTGGCAGGACCTTACATATGTTAACGTGATCTTCTAGTTAAAATTTCATGGTCGCCGAGTTATAGAACTCAGGTTATAGCGTTTTTAATCGGAAAAACCTAAATATTGAAATAGTCATAACTTGCTCATTTTAAGTCGAGAATGAGCTCATTTTTGGACAGGAGGTACTTTATACCATATACCTTCATGTCCCAAAAGGTCAGAATTTTTCTCATAATTTAAGTGGCCGAAATAGTCCCTTAAATTTTCTGGGCGAGAGCGTTTTTTAAATTTATAGCTTTGGCCTCCTTTGCTAAAATCAGTCCACACAAAAATCTACAACACCTTTTCCAGTAATTCCACTTGGATTAGTTAGGTAACTCATAGATATAACTCTAGGACTTGACCACACTCAAAAATTCAAAATATAATAGGAGATATGGTCAATTGAATTTCATATTCGTTTTTCACCAAAATCGATTTTTCAACTCTTTGTGATTTCTAAGAAACTTTCATGTTTTCACATAATAACCACATAACTCATCATAACACTTACTAATACTTCATATACCCATGATTTTTTATTAGTCCAATGCTTTTATTATGACTTTCATCATAAACCACGTAAACTGCTCATTTTAGTTGAAGAAATATTTGAGGTTTAAGAAATGGGTTTTTATCTTTGGGTCAATACAAAATTTGATTTCACGTTCTAGGGTAGGCTAGGAAGTCTTCAAGAATACGCCAAGAAATTTATTAATGATAGAAATATCATTCAAAAGCTGTTACTCTCGTCCAAGACTTGGATAGTCGTCACATTGATACCAACTGACTTCTATCCCTTAACCTGAGATAAGCATCTCACAATGATACCTATAAACTTGCCATCTTCATTCACGACGTAAGCCTCTGAGAAAAGTCGGCTTCGGTGCATTCCACACAAGGAAGTCAACAACGAAAGGATCGGGGCTCTTTACTTATGGCTTGATATGACAATGATTGACTTTAGTGGTTTGGTTACTTTGAATTAGCATAACGAGAATGGTTATGAATATAAAAGCTAACAACCTTACGAAAAGCATGATGAGTAGTTAACCAATTGATTCCTAAAATCACATCAAAGGCAAATATTTTCAAAAGATAAGATCGACGTGAAAATTTTTATTTGAACCAAACAAGATTTAAAAATAGTAAGCGATATGAAGGCTCCTACTAACGAAGTTTCAACGATAAGTCAAAGTCTAACTTCTCCTGAGTCAAATTTAAGCGTTGAGCATTAAGCAAGAGAGATAAAATAAAGGGTAGAACCCGTGATCTTATAAGGTATAGACTTACATGAATTTATAATTAACTAACCCGTGCTAACTTCGTTCGGTTTACTCGCTTTTTGAGAAGTCGTGAAAAATGCACTTCTTAAAACCAACGACTTTGTTTTGTCCATATCCATCTTTGGTGCCACCGTCCCAACTAGACTTGACTTTGGTGCACAACAAAATTGAGCTAAATGATCTTCTCTTCTTGCAATTTCCACTTCTATTATCTTTGCCATGATTACCACCGAAGTGGTTACCATTCTTAGCATGATAATTTCCCCCACGATGGTTATCATTGTTATAAATGGCCAATTGCCACGATATGATTATTATCGTATTGTTGGTCGTTACCTTTTGTTTGAAATTTGAATCAACACTCTCATGTGCTTCATTGCTTATCTCGGCATTTTCGGATGCCATTCTCAAACAACATCACAAAACAATGGTTAATTAACATATCACATATTATCCCTATACTCGACCAACCAATTAAATACCAAATAAATTTAGGTAGGTCATACTTAGCGAAGGAATTCCCGTCTCTCCTCCTAGTTCTTATCTCACATCTCGGCCAGGATCATATCCTAAGCTCGATACTGTTGTGACTCTGGACACCAACTTATATCAACACCTCACATTGGTACTGTCGACACCATAAAGAAAATGGCGTCCCCCCGAAGAGTCGGCGGTGCATTCCCCATCAACGAAGAAGTCACCAATGAGAGGCTCGGGCTCTTCACACTTATGGCTCGATACCAACCGCGGCGCCCCAAAATTAGGTATCGTCACCCATCTTGGGTCGCCACTTACATGGTACATAAATTCAAATACAACTTACTAATATAAGCGTAAGTATATAATACGACATAAACTATGAGTTTGAATACAAATTTTGTCTACTAGATATTATACAAACTCAAAAGGAGTCCTCATTACAACTATTATCACACTTTTTTCGCGAATAGTGAGGACTACTAATCTTATCCTCTGGACCATTACTTCGTTCCCAGACTTCGTCCCGGCTATGTTCTCATTTCACGAAGAGAAACGGTGAAAGAAAGGGTGAGCTCAACTAGCCCGATAAGAAATATTATGACTAAGATAATGCGAGAATAAATTATCATTAGCCTTCAACGATGTTAAACCGATAAAATACAATAGACAACCGGTTTAAGCTGCGGTGGAATAAGCAACCCATTAAAAGAGTCAGTAGAGAAATAAAATCTACTATCTTTTAGGTTTTAAAAGGTTTTCATCAATTTTTATCATTTGAGACTCGACAATAAATAACCCACCACATCTAATCATCCTGTACCACGGTCGAGGATTTTCATCAAATTATCAATGGTCATGACTATCTTAGAATCACCCCAGTCATAATCATACCAAAAACTATCCATCAACTGCATTACAGACCCATTGAGGACTTTTGTCACATCATTTATATCAAGTCATGATTATCTTAGAATGATCCACAAGTCATAATCATACTAAGTTCATCTATGCACGTAAGCGAAAGATAACATAATATAACATGAGGATGATGACAATGACATAATAATTCAATAAAACAAGTTCAAGAATTATTTAATCCATGAATTATTAACGTCCAAATTATCAACATGATAATCTTTGTTTAAGTGAGTAAAATTCAAGAATGATCGGAAGAATATTTCCATGAAAGATCTTTGGATGAAACGCAAATATCAAGGATATTCTACTAATTTCATGGAGTATAGAAGTCAAAGTTTTAACCAATTGGGTATAATAAAGAATGGAATAACAAAAGAAATCACCATGCATGCGGTACTTGCGTGATGGGCGGAGTTTTTCAATGTAATAATAATAACGGAACCGAATCGGGTGAAATTCACAAGCGAGGATGTTCCAACAGAATAATAAAGATGGAACCGAGATCCGGTGTAAAACACATAGATAGGATATTCCAATGGAATGATAAAGAAGCGGAACCGGTCCGGTGTAAAACACATGCGGGATGTTCCAACGAATAATAAAAAGCGGAACCCGGTCCGTGTAAAACACACAGACGGATGTTCAGCAGAGAATAATAGAAGAATGTCACCAAGTATAGGGTAAATCAAGCGTATCTGAGTTATTCCAATGTAATAATAAGCAATGGAATAACATAAGGATTTCACCAAGTATAGGGTATCTTTGTGGCGCCCCCAAAATAGGTATACACAACACCCATTCTCGAGTCGCCAAATACATGGTATGCAAGAAGCAAACTCTGACTTCAATAATACAAATGTCGTGTGAAATACGACAATATATACTAATGAGTTTAAATATAATATTGTCTTCAGACAATATCCACACGCAAATAAATCCTATCATATTTATTGATACATCATTTTACAAAATGGTGAGGACTACTAAACAACTCTCTCTAGAACCTTCATTCCATACCCCGACTAAGACTCGCTACATTCTCGCCTCCACGAGAAGAAAAATGGAACAACAAGGAAAAGGGTGAGCTCAACTAGCCCGAGAAAGAATACTATGACTAAGATAATATACAACAAATTATCGTTAGTCTCCAACGAGGAAAAATCGATAGAATACAATAGACAACAAGTTTTGGATCAATATTCATAGCAATGAAAATAATAATTCATAGAAGAGTTACGTAGAGAATAAAATCTACTATAATCTATGAATTCAACAGGTCCATCATCAATATTTTATCCTGTAACATCAATCAATATTCTTCTCAAATCAAATATTCATCTTTGCACTACTGAGCCAAAGATATTCATCAATCGATGTCATGTTCATCTCAACACTGTTCATCTTTGCACCTACGGGCCAAAGATATTCTTGAAAATCATTCATCTTTTGCACTCACAGCCAAAGATATTCAATAATATCATCATTTAAGGTAGAGGATGATGAAAATATTTTTAAAGAACGAATCCGATTGAAACAAAATGACAAGGATTAAGGATTAAGGATTCTACTTTGTTTTATCCATGTCCAACAATACCTCAAAAATAATCATAGTGGTGTAAAATTCAAGAATGATCAAAACATGGATACAATCAAAGCTAGTATCCGAATAGATATTTTGAACGAAAAGAAGAAATTTTATTTTTTGGTGAATAGTCTTGATATCGTGAATAGTCAGTATCGTGAATAGTCTTGATATCGTGAATAAGAACTCAGACACCAAAAGATAGAAATTCCACAAAAACATCTTCACGCTTCATGAATAGTACTCGTGAATAGTAACTCGTGAATAGTAACTCATGAATAGTAACTCGTGAATAGTAACTCATGAATAAAACCCCAACATGAAAAAGTTCCAAATTTGATAAAACTTCAGATCAACATTTCGAAGATAATGATATTGAAGAAATAATATCATTCTGAAAAAAATAATATCCCTTACCTCAAAGAATCGATTGCTTGGAAGGAAAGGTCAAAGTGATGCTAAATGAAACTTATCTTGAGCAATGACTCTCAAAGTATCTAAATACTCACAAAATCGCTCGATAATATAGAGAGAAAGAGAAAACTTTGTTTCTGGTGTGATTTTCAATTCTAACTTAGCCCTCTATTTATAGGAAAATGTTAGCCTGTCGAAGCAGACTTGACCTGCTACCTGATGGCTTTACCTGCTACTATTCCCACCCACCACATTTGAAAATTCAATTGAGCACATTTCTCACCAACCAAAAGTGGGGCCCACCAATTCTAGAATTTTCCACCAAAATTATTTATAACCTAATTTACGAATCAATCACTCTCTTAAAATTCATAATAAATTATCGCTCATTTTTAACGGTTCAAAATTTGTGGACATATACTCAACTTATATATGTATAACATATCCAAAAATTACAACGATCCAACGGTTTGGATTAAATATTATAACTCACACAATAAAGTCGTAATAACACCAATTTGATCTTTTAATACCTCCAATCCGGACAAAATACAAATAAAGCATCTCAAATTAATTTCTTCATTAATAACCACATAAATAAATCCATCATTTATATTCATATAAATAAATATTTCCTTATCATATGAATCAATAATTAATTATTCATAAATAATATTACGAATCACATATATAATGAACCAAATTTGTTCCCGGAAAGAGGGGCTTTCGATAAGGATCTCTCCTTCTTGGCAGCATGATTAGGTGACCAAACCTCTCCTTAGGCGAACTTTCTAGACATTGCCAATAATGTTATCTAATAATATTATTCAAATAATATGAATTATTGATCGATAATGGGAAATCTTGTGCGGTGACAATTATTGAAACAATGATAATATAAAATACCAACGCAATGAATTATTGAATCAATAAAATAAAATCTTTGAATAAGAATTATTGTAACAATTATTGAGTAGTGCCCTTCTACGTAAGGATCAATAATTGATGCAATACTGCAAAGCTCTTCTTGTTCAACAACGCGTATTAGTGTGTTTTAACCATAGGGTATTCCAACAAGATACTTGGTAACAATTACGCCAGTTATTTTTAAACAACTTATATTTGTCGTTTTCCTCATCCATCGCTTTCTCACATGGGGCCCACACATTGTGGCGCCCCAAAATAGGTATACACAACACCCATTCTCGAGTCGCCAAATACATAGTCTGAAAGCAAACTACTGACTTCAATAATACAAATGTCGTGTGAAATACGACAATATATCTTGTGAGTTTAAATATAATATTGTCTTCTGACAATATCCACATAAAATAAATCCCCATCATAATTATTGATTCATTATTTTACAAAATGGTGAGGACTACTAAACAACTCTCTCTAGAACCTTCATTCCATACCCCAGACTAGTACTTTCGCTACAATCTAGCCTCCTGAGAAGAAAAATGGAACAACAAGGAAAAGGGTGAGCTCAACTAGCCCAATAAAGAATATTATGACTAAGATAATATACAACAAATTATCGTTAGTCTTTAACGAGGAAAAATCGATAGAATACAATAGATGACAAGTTTCAGATCAATATTCGCATGAAATAATAATTCATAGAAGAGTTACGTAGAGAATGAAATCTACTATAATCTATGAATTTAACGATCCATCATCAATATTTTATCCTGTAACATCAATCAATATACATACGGAATCAAATATTCATCTTTGCACTACTGTGCCAAAGATATTCATCGATTAGTCATGTTCATTTAAACACTGTTCATCTTTGCACCTACAGGCCAAAGATATTAATCAATCGGTCGTATTCATCTCAACACTGTTCATCTTTGCTACGGGCCAAAGATATTCTTGAAATCATTCATCTTTGCAGACTACTGAGCCCAAAGATATTCAATAATATCATCATTTAAGGTAGAGGATGATGAAAAATATTTTTAAAGAAACGAATCCGATGGAAACAAAATGACAAGGATTAAGGATTAAGGATTAGTACTTGGTTTTATCCACGCCCAAAAATACCTCAAAAATAATCATAGTGGTGTAAAATTCGAGAATGATCAAAACATGGATACAATCGAAGCTAGTATCCGAATAGATATTTTGACAAAAGAAAAATTTTGTTTTTTCGGTGAATAGTCTTGTATACGAATAGTCTTGAGTATCGTGAATAGTGCCTTAGTATCGTGAATAAGTAACTCAACACCAAAAGATAGAAATTCCACAAAAACATCTTCACGCTTACGTGAATAGTACTTTGAATAGTAACTCGTGAATAGTAACTCATGAATAGTAACCCATGAATAGTAACCCCAGAGCATGAAAAAAGTTCCAAATTTGATAAAAACTTCAGATCAACATTTCGATTATAATGATATTGAAGAAATAATATCATTACAAAAAATAATATCCACTACCTCGAAAGATCGGTGCTTACAAATTAGAATCTGGGTATAGTCTTTGAAGGAACTTGCACTTGCCTAGCAATACTCAAAGTATACTCAAAATACTCACAAGAATACGCTCAAAATATCGAGAGAAATAGAGAAAACTTGAGTTTAGGTGTGATTTTCAATTCTAACCTAAGCACCTATTTATAGGAAAATGCTTAGAACACCAAAAAAAAAATTTAATATAATATTAATATAATTATACAAATTTTCCTTAGCCCACCTTTTGGTCAAAACACCAGCCACACATGTTAATGATGTCCAAAAAAATACAAAAACGTTTTTCTTAACAAAAATAATTTAAACTCCCAAAAATCAATTATTTGAGACTTGAACTTCAATAATTCATAATAAATAGCCCTTTCATCAGAAAATTCAAATCTCGCGAGTTTTATAGGAAATTCAATTCTCTACAACTTTGCAGAAGAAAGTTTTTCCAAATTCCAAACAAAAATTGACCGAAATCCACAAATCCAAGGCGATTTTACAAAGTTATAATCAAATTTGATTCGATAATTGTGTCCACCAACACACAAAACATGTGTTAAACATTTAATGCCCCAAAATACTCTTCCTCCTCATATACTCATATATCCCACATTCATTGTAAAAATATCACCGTTAATATATTATTAAAATAATATATTTAAATGAATTATTTTATCGAGAAAAGATAAAATATTAATTTTCAACAATTGTCATTTTAAAAATTTTCTCCATCTATATCCACATAAAATCAATATTTTCCTCATCATATAAATCAATAATTAATTATTCACAAATAATATTACGAGAATCACAATATTGACAACCGTGTGGTTTCAGGAAAGAGGGGCTTTCGATAAAAATTTCTTCTTCTTGGTAGCATGATTAGATGACCAAACCTCTCCTTGAGGCGAACTTTCTAGACATTGCCAATAATGTTATCTAATAATATTATTGAGGATAATATGAATTATTGCTTCGATAATGAAAGATCTTGTGTAATGACAATTATTGAAACAACAATGATATAAAATATCAACGCAAAGCAATTATTAACTCGATAAAATCTTTGAGCGGTAATTACGTAACCATTATTGAGTAGTGCCTTCTCACGTAAGAATCAATAATTGGTGCAATCTGGTGTCTTCTTGTTGTTGACGCCAGCGTATTAGTGTGTTTTAACCACGGGTATTCAATGATAATAACTTGGACAACTACTACATTTATTTAAAAACAACTTATATTTGCCGTTTTCTTCATCCAATCGCTTTCCGTTATGGGGCCCACACATGGTTACTTGTCGTAAATCTAATATTCCCACAGCGATGAATATTCCACGACCAAACGAATATTCCCAAGCGATAATGAATATTTTATAACCACTTGCTTATTTTGAAATATTTGCGTATTTAACCCTTAACTATCCACATTAATCAAATCAACCCTTACTATTTCAAAATAAAGGAAATTCCTTTTTATTTAAAAATTTGAGGTCTTACACACATGGTCATTTTCTTGTATAAATTAATATTCCCAAAAAGATTTAATAATATTCCACCAAACGAATATTCCCAAGCAACAATGAATATTTTATAACCAACTTGCTTATTTTGAAATATTTATGTATTTTACCCTAACTATCCACATTAATCAAATCAACCCTTACTATTTCAAAATAATAAATAAAGGAAATTCCTTTTTATTTAAAAAAAATTTGAGGTCTTACTGACCTCCTCCTTATGAAATTTAGATCCTCGAAATTGAGGTGCGTACACAGTGTTTGAAAAGGTGAGGATACCTCGCTTTCATTTCCGTTCCAATTCCCGGTCATTTCCTCTATAGCATGATTCCTCCACAAAACTTTAACTTGTGGTATGACCTTTCTTGGCGTAGGGACATGCTCCTTCTATCCAAAATCTTGGCAGTACCTCCTCATCGTTAAGTCTTGACTATATCTCGTCCGGTTCTAACTTCGATAACGTGGTTCGGGTCTTTCACATATTTACGAAGTACAGATATGTGAAACACATTATGAACACGAGACATACTGAGGTAATGCTTGTGAGTCTATAGGCTACATTTCCTACTCGGTCAAGAATTTGAAATGGACCGATAAATCGTGGATTGAGCTTTCCTCTCTTCCTAAATCTTGTAACTCCCTTCCATGGAGCAACTCGCAATAATCATGATCCCTACACTAAATTCCACGTCCTTTCGATAAAGATCCGCATAACTCTTTTTCGATCTTGTCTTTGGTTTGTATACATTGTCGAATCATTTGGATCTTTTTGGTAGTCATACGTATTAACTCGGGTCCCAACAATGTTGCTTCACCCACCTCATCCCAACATATTGGAGAACGACATTTTCGTCCATATAATGCTTGAATGGAGCCACACCTATACTTGCACGATAAGCATTGGTTGTAGGAGAATTCCACCAATGGTAAATACTTATCCCAACTACCCTTGAAGTCTAGGACACGAGTCTTAATATATCTTGAAGAGTTTGAATAGTCCTCTCGATTGTCCGTCCGTTTGGGGATGGTATCTTAGAACTAAATCGCAAATCCGTGCCCATAGCTTTTTGCAAGCTAACCCAAAATCTTGAAGTGAATCTTGGGTCACGATCCGAAACTATGGATACTGAGGCATGCCATACAACCTCACAATCTCATTCACGTCATATACTAGCAAGGCGTTCAAGTGAATAAGTCTCCGTGTCGGCAAGAAATGAAAGCGAGACTTGGTTAATCTATCAACAATAACCCAAATAGCATTGATGCCTTGAGAAACCGTAGGAAGACCCGTGAAAAATCCATGGTAATGTGTTCCACTTCCATTCCTAATCTCAAGTGGTTGCAGCGGACCCTTAGGTACTAGATGCTCACTTTACACGTTAGCGAGTTAAACACATCGAGATAAACTTTGCAATCTCTCTCTTCATATTGTTCCACCAAAATGTATGTAGAAGATCACGATACATTTAGTACTTCCGGATGGATTGCAAATGGTGTATTGTGTGCCTCCATCATAATCTTGTACTTCAAATCGAGTCGTTAGGAACACAAAAAGTCTAGAGTGGACTCAAGTATTCCTTCTTCATCAATTCTCGCTTCGAATAGCTCCTTCTTGTACTTTCTTCTTTCATACGCATCGACTCAAGGCCTGATTGGCTTGAGCGACTTTAACTTTATCGATTAAAGTCGATTATACTCGTATATCATCACGTGGGTACCTAGAGTTTTCATCTCCATCTCTATTATTTGTAAATTATCTGAAATTAGTCTTTGACAATATCGTACTTTCGTGCTTATATCGATCTTCTACTCAACACGTCGGCTACCACGTTAGCTTTTCGAGGATGGCATGGTGAACATGTCTTTGAAATGAGTCTCCTCTTGATTCTTGATGCTCTTCCCACATTCCTTGCTCCATTCGAATTTTGTATCTCTACGAGTCAATTTGCGATAATGGAATAGCGATTCGAGAATATCCTTCAACGAATCTCAGATAATAACCAACTAAGCCTGAAAGCTACGTATTTTAGATTCTTGACTTAGGTTGCTCTCAATGTGACTCATATCCCAATCTTGGATAAAGCGTCACAATGACACCTATCGATTTACTATATCGCATCGAATATGGCGTCCCCTATAGAGTCCGGCTTAGGTAAATTCCACAAAAGGAAGTCACCGGATAAAGGCTCGGTACCAAATTCTATAGTTGAATTTTAACTCACGAAGTTCAATAGGAGCCATTCGATATGAGATTTTAGAAATGAGTTTTGTCTTAGGATTCAAAGTCGATACAATATTTAATATCGGGTTTTGGGAGTAAACCAAGAAATTCTTGAAAATACGTCGGGAAAATCAATAACAACAGAATATTATTCAAATCGGCGTGTCTTTATTCAAATCCATAACATGGACTAAGAAAACTTGACATCCGTAATAAGCGAATGACTTCATGGCTTGATATGAAAATGTTTGACTACAATGGTTTGATTGCTTGAATTGAATAACGGTTGCTTAGGAATATGAAAACTAATGACCTTACAAAAGCAATCAATTTGGCATGATGAGTAGTTAACCTTAAAATCACATCAAAAGCAAATATCTCTATAGAAATAAGGTTAACGAGTAATGTGATAGTGCCAACTTGAATCAAACAAGATTTTTAAACAACGGATGTAATGAAAGTTTCTCTAATGGAGTCTCCACAGATAGGTCAAAATTTAATTTCTCCGTAGTCAAGTTCAAGCGTTGGCGCAAAGTAAGAGATAAAAAGAATGGGTAAAACCAATATCTAGTAAGGTATATACTTGCAAAATTTATAATTAACTAACTTGTGCTAACCGTTCGGGTTCCTCACATTTTGATTTGGTCACGACAAAGCGCTCTTCCAAGCAACCGACTTTGACTTTTTGGGACATCCTTTTGAGTCACCATTCTCATTGGGTGGGTTTCGATATCGTACTGATCTCGGCGATATGTCATTCTTTTCCACAATTATAGCATACCTTGGAAGGCTTTGAGCAGTTTGACCTTATATGTCCCTCCTCTCCACATCGTAGCATCTAACGGCGATCGTTCTCTTCCCTAGAATTTGTTGATGGTCTTTGATCTTTGCTGCCGAAACGTCTTCCGTCATCGTTAAATCTTCTCTTTTTAGATTGGACATCTCTTTCCATAATATCAACGCGTCGTGCGGCTTTTACCCATCATCACTCATTCTCACTCGTTCGATTATTTCTTCTTTCATTTCGATTCGACTTTATCATCTTATACTCTGCGAAAAGTGTACATTCAAGCATCACATATCGGGTAAAACAAGCTTGAATCGTTGCATCCTTTTGCTCCACATCACCTGCAATTCTTGACTGCTCTTCTTCTAACTCATGAATACGATTTTGCAATTCTACATTTTGATCATAAAATACCTCTAATAAACTCTCTTGGTACCTCTTCTTCCTCTTCTTCCTCACTCTCATTTGTTACCTCTGCGATTATCTCGGGTCTGACTATCAATTCTTCACTCACCACATGGATATCTCTAATTCCTTTTTACTTTGACATCACATTATCACAGTTGGCGATTAGAGGTGTCTCCACGATCTCATTCACTCCATTGTTAACGTTCTCGTGACCATTCTTAAAAACTATCATAAAACAAGGGTTAATTAAATAAATTAACATATCACATAATACCCTATATTATGACCAACCAACAAATAAGCTTAGGTAGGACACACTTAGCGAAGGTTTTTCTCGTCTCTCCCCTCCTAGTTCATTCCCGATCTCATGGAGATCATATCCTAAGCTCTGCTACCAAGCGTGGCGCCCCCAAAATACGTATACACACACCCGTTCTGAGTGCGCCAATACATGGTACAAGAAGCAAACTACAACTTCATAATACAAATGTCGTGTGAAATACGACAATATATCTTGTGAGTTTAAATATAATATTGTCTTCTAGACAATATCCACACATAAATAAATCCCCATCATATTTATTGATACATCATTTTATAAAAATGGGTGAGGACTACTAAACAACTCTCTCTAGAACCTTCATTCCATACCCAGGCTAGTACTTTCATTACATTCTCGCCTCACGAGAAGAAAAATGGAACAACAAGGAAAAGGGTGAGCTCAACTAGCCCGATAAAGAATACTATGACTAAGATAATATACAACAAATTATCGTTAGTCTCCAACGAGGAAAAATCGATAGAATCTGATAGACAACAAGTTTGAGATCAATATTACATGTTGAAATAATAATTCATAGAAGAGTTCGTAGAGAATGAAATCTACTATAATCTATGAATTCAACGATCCATCATCAATATTTTATCCTGTAACATCAATCAATATTCTTCTCAAATCAAATATTCATCTTTTACTTCACTGGGGCCAAAGATATTCATCAATCGGTCGTGTTCATCTCAACACCTCATCTTTTGCACTCATCATCTTTTTCTCACATTCATCTTTTTCTGGCCAAAGATATTCTTGAAAATCATTCATCTTTGCACTACAGGCCAAAGATATTCAATAATATCATCATTTAAGGTGAGGATGATGAAAAATATTTTAAAGAACGAATTCGGTGAAACAAAATGACAAGGATTAAGGATTAAGGATTAGTACTTTGTTTTATCCATGTCCAATGATACCTCAAAAATAATCGTAGTGGTGTAAAATTCAAGAATGATCAAAACATGGATCTGATCAAAGCTAGTATCCGAATAGATATTTTGAGACGAAAAGAAGAAATTTTATTTTTGGTGAATAATAGTGCAGATATCGTAAATAGTCTTAGTATCGTGAATAAGAACTCAGACACCAAAAGATAGAAATTCCACAAAAACATCTTCACGCTTCATGAATAGTACTAAATGAATAGTAAAATGAATAGTAACTCATGAATAGTAACTCGTGAATAGTAACTCATGAATAGTAACCCCAGAGCATGAAAAAGTTCCAAATTTGATAAAAACTTGGATCAACATTTGACGTAATGATATTGAAGAAATAATATCATTCTGAAAAAATAATATCCACTTACCTCGAAGAATCGATTACTTGGAAGGAAAGGTCGGAAGTGATCTTTGAATGAAACTTATCTTGAACAATGACTCTCAAAGTATCTAAATACTCACAAAATCGCTCAATAATATAGAGAGAAAGAGAAAACTTTGTTTACGGTGTGATTTTCAATTCTAACTTAGCCTCTCTGTTTATAGGAAAATGTTAGCCTTAGCAAGCGCAGACTTGACTTGCTACTTTGATGGCTTTACACCTTCTATTCCCATCCACCACATTTGAAAATTCAATTGAGCACATTTCTCACCAACCAAAAGTGGGGCCCACCAATTCTAGAATTTTCCACCAAAATCATTTATAACTTTAATTTACGAATCAGTCACCTCTTAAAATTCATAATAAATTATCGCTCATTTTAACGGTTCAAAATTTGTGGACATATACTCAACTTATATATGTATAACATATCCAAAAATTACAACGATCCAACGGTCGGATTAAATATTATAACTCACACAATAAAGGCATAATAACACGAATTTGATCTTTTAATACCTCGAATCAAATAAAATACAAATAAAACATCTCAACATTAATTCCTTCATTAATAACCACATAAATAAATCCATCATTTATATTCATATAAATAAATATTTCCTTATCATATGAATCAATAATTAATTATTCACAAATAATATTACGAAATCACATATATAATGACGGTACATTCCCTGAGAAAGAGGGGCTTTCGATAAGGATCTCTCCTTCTTGGCGGCATGATTAGGTGACCAAACCTCTCCTTGACGCGAACTTTCTAGACATTGCCAATAATGTTATCTAATAATATTATTCAAATAATATGAATTATTGATCGATAATGGGAAATCTTTATGCGTTGACAATTATTGAAGCAATGATAATATAAAATACCAACGCAAACAATTATTGAATCAATAAAATAAAATCTTGAGCGATAAATTCTTGTAACAATTATTGAGTAGTGCCTTCTTACGTAAGGATCAATAATTGATGCAATCTGGTGTCTTCTTTTGTTCAACAACGCGTATTAGTGTGTTTTAACCAATAGGGTATTCCAACGATGATACTTGGTAACAATTCTGTAGTTATTTTTAAACAACTTATATTTGTCGTTTTCCTCATCCAATCGCTTTCCGTTATGGGGCCCACACACACATGGTGCTTGGCAAATCGTCGAATATTCCCAAAAGATCTGAATATTCCACGACCAAACGAATATTCCCAAACAACAATGAATATTTTATAACCACTTGCTTATTTTGAAATATTTGCGTATTTTACCCTAACTATCCACATTAATCAAATCAACCCTTACTATTTCAAAATAATAAATAAAGGAAATTCCTTTTTATTTAAAAAAAATTTGAGGTCTTACATATCTTGCGTATCTGAGGTTATGTATAGGGTATACCACTTTTACAAGTTATTCCAATGTAATAATAGTGAATGGAATAATGAAGTTCTCTTCAAGAAGAAAGAATAACACCCTCACTTCTAGTAAAAAAGAATCGAATATAGAAGTAGTGAAGTAGCGAGAATACTCTTCTTCTTTCTATAATTTTCTCTATAAACTTCTCTCTATAATTTCTCTCTCTGAGTTTCAATGAATTAAATAAAGAAAATAATGAAGGAATGAGCTTCATTTATAGGAAAATGGAATCGTATAAGCCCTAATCCATGAACGGTCCAGTTGATTTACTTTAATCGGCGGTCCATATTTAAAGAAAATCTTTTAAATAAAATATAATATATTCTATTTAAATAAAAACATTTTACTATGCAAACACTATGCAATACTATGCAAAACACTATGCAAAACACTATGCAACACTATGCGTAATAAAATATAATATATTACATTTATAGAATAACTTTAATAAAGTATTCTATTTTATATAAAAAGATGTTTACATTTTTATTACGTTAATAATACGAATAAAACAAAAACGTCATTATCATTATAATAATTCATATTATTAATCGACAATAATGGAATCAAACCGGTGACTTCTCACATAAGCATCGATAATCAATCTGGTAATGCTTTCTATGCAACCACACGTATTCTTCGTACTTTTACTAATGAGTAGTTCAACAATAACCACGGTAAAACTTCCGTAGTTATTTCAATAAAATATTTTTGTCGTTTTCTCGATCCGACAATAATTTACATTATTGGGGTCCACCAATGATTGAGTAGTTGTACTGAATATTCCTGCTAAACCGAATATTCCCTAATTAATCGAATATAATATAACCACTTGCATACTTTGCAAAATTTATAAATACTACCCACAACTATAATATTATCTTAAATTCACACCATAATATTAAAAAATTATTTCAACAAAATTTAAATCTTTATTGATAAAATCTGGGTCTCACAAATAGTCCATAATCAATCCCATTTATTATCATACACATCACCATATGCATCAATAAATAACATTCATCTTATGAATAATAAACATTTAATATATATATTGATATCATTTAATGGGCAAATTTAGTTAGTATAAAATCTATTTTTGAATCAAAATAAACTCCTTTATTTTAATCCAAATTTAAATCAAAATAAAACTATTTTATTTTAATTTATCCAATTTTGAATAAAATAAACTATTTTATTTTAATCAAAATCTTTAATCAAAATAAACTCCTTTATTTTAATTAATTATGGAATCCAATTCCATGTAAAAAAAAAATCCTTTATTAAAGGTAACACGGATTCTCTTTCCTATTCACAAATAAACTCCTTTATTTTGAATAATATGAAATCTTATTTCATATCTAAATAAACTCCTTTATTTAAGGAAATTAGGATTCTCTTTCCTATTCACAAATAAACTCTTTTATTTTGAATAATATGAAATCTTATTTCATATCTAAATAAACTCCTTTATTTAAGGAAAAATATAATCCAATTTCAACTCCAATTAGTTATCATGGAATCCAATTCCAACTCTAATTAGTTAGCATGAAATTCTAATTTTAAAATTAAAATAAACCCTTTTATTTTAATATTTAAAATAAACCTTTTATTTTAAAATTAAAATAAATATTATTTTAATTATAAAATTATTAAGAATAATATATTATATATATATAATATATATAATATATTATAAAATAATAAAATAACTTAGAATATATATATATATATAAAATAAATGCAGTTTAAAATATAATATATATATATATATATATATATCTTTACATATATATCATATATATATATATAATGCCCAGACTATTTCCTTGAAAAACGTGCCTAACCAAGTTGCCTTTAAAGCTTCTGCCGATTTCAAATTTACATGAAACAAGTCCGGTTTTTTTTTATTATTAAAATGATTTCGGTTTTTTTTTTTTTTTTTTTTTTAAATTTTATACAATTAAATTATGCCCAATTAAATTGTTCTAAACACATATCAATATAATATCAAATTAAAACAATTAATAATTCGCATAAAGGTTTGGCTCGATGCCAATTTATTAGGTTTGTAATATTCAAGAATCAAATCAAATTGCATAAAAGTGCGGAAGCGTGTAAAAATCGAGTTTAAAAAATTTACAAACCATATACCCGATCACCCTTTATACACAATTATTAATTAAGCGAAAAGATAAAGAATAAAATCATACCCTTGAAGATCGAGCTTCCTCGTGCAGTTCACTCCAAATTCTTTCGCGTTCAACTTGAATCTACCGGGGTTTTGTTCCTTCCTTTGATCAACGTTAGCCACTCATATGTTTGGCCTCTGAGGGTGATCCACCAAGGAATAATAATGATTCAAGAAAAGGGTGGTTGGCTAAACCTAGTTTTTATCTACATAGAAAGGGTGTCTCTCCCAACAATTAGAATTATGTCAGTATGTTGAAAAATCAACAACACCCAACACCCATAATAAGACTCCACTTATTTATAGATGTGGGCAACCCATCTTAACAATTAAGGAATTGGGTTTTATTTAATTAATTAAATTCTTTTAATTAATTAAGCTCCCTAATCTTATTAGGGATAATTAATTAAACTCCTTTAACTAATTTTCCTTCCTAATCCAATTAGGAATAAATGAAAGTACTTATATTAAATTAATTCATAAACTCTTTTAGAAATTAAAATAATAATAATTGTAATAATATTAATAAGACTCCTCTTATTAATTTATATTTAATATTTCTAAAATATTAAATAATAAATATTAAGCTATTTAATTTATTCTATCACCATAGATTAAATTAAATATACATAACATATTATTACGATTATGCCATTAACTTCTTAAATAATTATTCTTCCTTTTATGGTGTGACCCTTTAGGTTCTCCATATTAAACCAGTTATGAATAAATCAATTAGAACAATTCTAATCTTATTTAAATAAATAAATTAAACAATTAATTTATTTAAATAAATAATATTTATTCTACAATAGGGATAAGCCTCCTAGCGATCAACGACTTTCGGATAATATAGATTTCAACATTAATCATTAAAGAACCTTTGAGTAAATAGTTATCAAATGCAATTCAATCCTTCCACCATCTGATGTCCCAATTAAATATAAGACATGGAATTACTTGTCAAGTCTTATTTAATTTAATTATATGTATTTCGATCCTTAAATGCACAACTCCAAATAATGCAAATTAGAAACTCCTTTCTAATTTCATTACGCCTTAACCAAGGACTCTTTGGGTTGTCATTTATCGAATCACATAGGACATTTCTCTTCTTTTATTAGAAGTGGTAGATTCTTTATTGATCATACATTATCTCCATGTATAACTTACTTATATACCCAAGCATACCCTTTGATATATCCTAAGGGTCTTAAGGAATAAGTCAAAGTATAACTCATCATACACAAGATCTTATGATGATCTCAAGTCCAAGGATTACTTGTCTTACTATCACTACGAGAATTCCTATTGACGAGCAAATAAAACTCCATTAGGTATTCCTTAGCGAGCCACGTTCGGTGAACTTATTCTCTAATAAGCACCTACATACTTGCTTTAGTGTCTCCACACAAATGATCATGAGATCAATCATCCCCATCCAATGAAGCAAAACGGCGTATGTACCAATCTATTCTGATTCACTAATCCCCAATTTAGTAATCCAATGATTGGGAACTATTTTAGTTTTAAGCTTTCTAAGAATTTAGATCTCATTAAAATGATCATCATCATTATTCTAAAAGCATTGCTTAAAACTATGGGTTTATCACATATTATAAAACAAAGAATGTGTAGATAATTAAAAGCCTTTAATAAATTAATACTTTTTATTAATAAATGAATAAGATTGTTACAAAGTATATGCTTTATCATCAAACATGATTGGCTTGTGTGCATACTACTTTCACTCACAAGTAAATAGAATGAAATTGGTTGACCTTCCTTCAAATTAGGAAGTGGTTAGCATGAAGTTTATTTTTGGGTAAGTTGGTCAATTGACCAATAGAGTGCTAACACGCAGGCGAGACTCTATATGTGTCAGTATTCTATTAGTCAATTGACCAATTTACCAAAATATAAACTTTATGCTAACCGGATCCTTCAAATTATGTTTGCCGAAATATTGATAGGACATTTCATTATCCAACAAAATTAAAGTAAAATTTAAATGACAACCTATTGAAGGGTGTCCTGAAATAATTTTATTGTTAAAATTATATGGTAAACATTTTCATATAATTTTTAATATTTATATGGAAAACTCATAATTTTGATTTATTTAAATATTTCTAAAATTAAAAATATTGTTTTTTTGGGTAATGGTAGAGCATAATATTAGACATTGTTGGGTCATGATATTTCCCCTCTTTGGGCTGAGTAAATTAGGCTTACTTATTTAATTAATCTATTGGGCCTTTATTATTGAACCTTGAAAGTCACTGGGCCTAGTCACCATATTACTTCTATTTAACCTATAAAATGAATTGGTTCATTGGACTAACCCATTGGATCATTTAATATCTATTACTTTGACTTGTAATGATGAAAAAGCATGACGATTGACTAAGACACACCGCCATGCATTAATGTGGATGGGATTATAGTAACCGGTAGGCGGCATAAATGATGACCAAAGGTAGTGAGAAAGGCTGCGAGCGATCGGCGGGACCCATCGAGATCACGGGGGCGTGTCGGAGGTAGTGGGTGAGTGCGATGGCAAGCAAAGAGAGTATAACCTATCAACTAAGTCTTCACAAACAGGTACGTTCACATTCATATACACACACACACACACAACTGAGAATTATTATCACTCTCAATACACTAGACATTACACTCTCCATTGTTAAACCTTGTGAACACGTATACTGACTCTCACGCCTGAGCTATCCCCCGACGGTCCGGCCGTCAAGCTTGCGGTGTTTATCGTGTTTATTGTGTAGGATCAGGGCGTCTTACGTGCTTGGGACGTTGGAGAAGATCTTGGCGTTAACATTGGCGCTAGAAGGAGGGCGAGTTCTAGTGTCATTGAAATTTTCAATCACAATCGTTTAACCTACTTCGGAAGATGGTGAGGAGTAGAGATGGTACGCCCGAAAAAGCGAGAGGCGATGGTACATTAGCTCGTCATTTGCCTCGTGTTTGATAAAAAGATCGTCTGGGTCCTTCTAAAAGTGCTCACGAGAGCACGGCCTCTAAGCATAATTCGGATGATCTCCGTCCAGAAGATCCGTGGTGGAGCAGACGGAGGTTGGTCATTGATCACGGATAAGGGCATGATCGTGGTCGAGAAGCGGCGGAGGGCTCACCAAACTAAGACTCATCGTCGAAGTGGTCGGGAGACGGCCAGGCGCCAAGTTGGCGAGGATGGCGAGACAAAGCGGATAAAGCCTTGGAGGTTACATTAAAGCGAGAGGAAGATATAGCCGAACAGATGTTTGGGTGGCGGAGTTAAGGGCGAAGCATCTTGCCGTATTCGATCCAGAAAGGCGGAGTAAGCATAAGGAGATGCCACGGCGAGAGGGTAAAGAGCCGGAGCATTCTACACATGTGTCTAAGGATCGTTCTCACGGTAGGAGAAGATCGAGGAGCAGAACCCCCGTGACCTCGAAGAAGGTACTGGTGGTCGTTGGTTCTCAGCATCGAGACAACGACAGACGAAGGAGCAGGTCGAGGGAGATTGTGCCAGAAACCAAAAGAAGAGGGCATCAGCGTGACCATTCTCATCATGAGGACAAAATTATACGCCGAAGTAGATCCAGGAGCCCCACAAGGGCAATGAGATCGGCAGAAAGAGGTCGATCCACTCAGAGGCAGAATGTCATTCAGGAGAAAGAGGTCTCCTCGCAGCCCGAAGGTGTTGATTTTTTAGTGAAGGAGTTGAAAGAGCTCCGAAAGCAGTTGGCTGAGGTTCAACAGGTGAAGGACACTTCGGGAAAGAAGGCATCCCTTTTTTCCTCCGATATTCTCAAGGAGAAGGCGAGATATCACCAAGAAGTTGCCTCGTATGGAGAGTTCTGATGGGTCAGGGGACCACTACGACCATAACCAGGCGTTCGATGGCTCATGGATTATTATGATTTCAACGATCTTTGCCGAATGCCACACATTTATTCTGACATTGAGGAAAGATGCGAGGCGGTGGATGGGGACTTTCTTGCGTCGATTCAATTTCCTCTTGGATCGAGCTTTGCGATAAGTTCCATGCTCGCTTTTTTTGGTATGGCCGAAGGAGAGGAAGCCCACTTTGGTTCATTAACGCGGTCCGTGCGGTTCTGACGAGTCCTTGGGTCAATATATGAAGAGGTTCGGAGAAAGCGGTTGGTCGGTGTCCGACCTCAATGATCTCCAGGCTGTAGGTTTGTTTGAGAATGGGCTAGATCGGTAAAGTCAGAAGTTGGTGAAGAAGTTGATGTTCAACCATCCGAAGAGCCTGACGAAGCTTTTGACAAAGCAAAAGGATATATTGTTGTAGAGGAGGCTATGAATAGCCTGAAACGTCCTTCTTCGGACTAGTTAAAGGATGCAGATGATCCTAAGGCAGATGGCGATCAGAGGAAGGGGGGAGGGTATAATGATCGGCCAGAGGGCGGTTCGAAGAAGTTCAATAACTCATGGCGACAGAGGAGTAGTCGTCCACTGCGTCACTTCTCGAAGAAGGTGAATAAGGTTTACACCAAAACCTGAACACGGATAGGTCGGTGATTTTGGACGGATCGAGAACCGGCCATTCTATGAGCCGCCTTTCGTGACCACATCAAGCGAGGCGAGACAATACCCAAAAATATTGTGGCTACCATCAATGTATTTGTCACGATACTAATGAATGTTACAATTTGAAAGATTTACGTGAGAGGAAGATTCAAAAGCGGTTTCTTTGGTTCGATGCGTGTAGGGAGGACCAACAAGGTCGACAAAATCTTGATCGTCTTATTGAGACGTTCAACGGTCCTACCATCAAAAGTATTCGATACCACCGCCAAAGCACGTCTTTGATGTAATAGCAAGTGGAGACGGCGAGGAAGTTAGGTAGGGAAGAAGAGGAGAGGTTATCTGGATTGATCGTGTTAAAGTGGCGGGTGCTCTCCGAAAAGGCAAACCTTTTCGAGGGCTGTTATTTCTTTCACCGTCTGATTATCCTTGAAGCTGTCGGCCGCGAGGGCGTTGGTGATCCTGGCCATGTGAGTGGGTTCGGTAGATGTGAAGCGCATGATGATGAGACAATGGGTCTTACATAGACATCTTATATGCCCATGCTTATCGGAGGATGCATCTTGATGGGCGGAAGATGGAGGTCGAGCGCGAGAGCTCCTTTATATGGCTTTATGACGATCCGGTCGAAAGTTGCGAGAAACCTTATCGAGCTCCAGGTGATCTTGACGCGGCTCCTCGACGAGTAGAAATAATGTGTAAATTTTATATTGTGCATATAGATTCGGCTTACAACGCCATATTGGGAAGGCCTAACTGACAGCTCTCCAAGCGTTGACTTCCATTTCTCATTTCAAGTTCAAATTTCCCACGACGCATGGAGTAGGAGAGGTGACGGGGGATTTGGATCTGGCCCGACGATGTTATCGGAATGTTGTTATTTCCTCCGGAGTGGGGGTCAGCAAGCAGAAATAGACAATGGCAATTGAGATCGAGCCCTTCACTGAAAGCAGCTCGGAGCCATTGGTAATTCCTATAGGAGAGACGGAAGAGATCGAGCTAGTCCCTGGAAAACCAGAAAAGACAGTGAAGATTAGTTCGGGTCTGCCAGAACCTCTTCGGACAAACCTCATGGAGCTCCTTCGCTGCTATGCGAACATTTTTGCATGGGAACCACAGGGACATGCACAGAGTTAAGCCAAAGATAGTGAAACACAGTGGATGTAGATCCCTCGAAGAAGCCAGTTCGGCAGAAAAGACGGATTTTTGCACCGGAGCGACAAAAGATCATTAATGAGGAGATTGCAAAGCTGTTAGCTGCTGACTTCATCTATGAAATCGATTACCCGGAGTGGATGGCGAATGTGGTGTTGGTGCAGAAGTAGAATGGAAAATGGAGGGTTTGCATCGATTACACCAATCTGAATAAAGCTTGTCCGAAGGACTTTCATCCTTTGCCCCATATTGACCAGCTCATCGATGCCACTTCAGGATATGCGTTACTAAGCTTTATGGATACTTTTTCAGGTTATCACCAAATCTCCATGTGCAAGAAGGACATTAGAAGACAACATTCATTACACTTAGTTCGGTTATGCCTTTCTGAAGATGACCTTTGGCCTTATAAATCTTTGGAGCCACTTACGAAGAATGATGAACTTCGTCTTGACGAGCAACTAGGGAGAAACATGGAGGTTTATGTAGATGACATGATCGTGAAGAGCATGCACGAGTTCGAAGCATTTAGACGATCTGGAGGAATGCTTCGGTATCATCGTCATCATCAATTGAGGCTCAATCCGGCCAAATGCACTTTCGGCCTCGGTGCGAGGAAAGTTTACGGGATATCTGGTCGATCGAGAGGGCATCGAGGCCAACCCGGAGAAGATCCGAGGCCATTCTTGACATGAAGACTCCTCGATCGTTCAAAGGCGTCAAACGTCATTTGGTAGGATTAACGGCTTTAAGGAGGTTCGTCGCCAAATCTGCGGAGAGATGCCTTCCTTTCTTTGATACACTAAAAGGGCCAGAAGAATGCAAAGAGCGTTCGATGGATTTGCTTGGAATCTGAAAGCGCCTTTCGGTCGTAAAGACATATCTATCTTGGCTCCTTTATTGGTGAAACACTTCTGAGAGACCTTATATTTGTACCTTGCGGCAAGTTCGTTTGGCGATTGGAAGCGATCTTTGGTTTGGGAGGTCGATGGGAAGCGACATCCGATCTATTATATCGATCGCGTCCTACGAGATCTTTGAAACCAGTGCGAATATTGAAAAATTTGTTTTTCTTTGATAATTGGTAGTAAAAGCTTGACAATATTTTCAAAATTCGGCTCTGGTGAATCTACCGCGGATCGACCATTGAAAAAGGTGATGAGCAAGCCGAGAGGTTTTGGGGAGAGACTGGCGGTATGGACTATGGTGTTGTCCCAATTTTTCATTGAATATCATCCCGAATCGCTATCGAAAGGTCGGGGCCTTGGCGAATTTATGGTGGAGTGCTCGTTCACCAAGCGAATCTTGAACTACGAAGCGAGATGTCCGATCGGCGGTTGTGGTTCTTCAATGAGGAGACGAGTGCATGGGCCTTTGTCTGCGAGATGGATCCTCTCGATGGCTGTTAGTGGGGCGGTATTATCTTGACGAGTCGGGAGGGATTCAAAGTCTGGCGAGACCTTGATTCGGGTTTAAAGCGACGAAACAACGAAGCCGAAAGTATGAAGCGGTGTTGGCGAGGTTCGGTGGCGAAGAGTCTAGAGTCGAAGTGATCATTTACTGATGACTCTCGGTTGGTCGTCAAACAAGCTGTCGGGAGATTATGAAGCTCGTTGGACGGGATGATCAATATCTGGCGAAATTAAAAGACCGACTTGATGCTTTGTTTCTTATGAGTTTACGGGCATATAAGCGTAACGATAATTCCATTCTTAGATGCCTGTCAAAGCTTCGCCACCACGGATGCGGATGTTTTCAGCGGATCGGTTTATTTGGAAGTTTCTGACGGTAAGTGTTGGCGTGAAGCGGTGATGTGTATCGGCGATCTAGCTGCTTTGGATGGCTCCTACATCGAATATTTGGCGGATAAGCGTCCTTCCTTCGGATCGAGATCTTTGGCAAAGAAGATCAAGTACAAAAGTGCCAATTTCGTACTTATTGATGGGGATCTTTATCGAAGGGCATTTTCGTCACCACCATTGAAGTGTCTGGTTCCGTCTGAAGCTGAGTATGCCCTTCGGAAGGTTCATGAAGGCATCTGCGGCGATCACATGGCTGCTAAGTCATTAGCATACAAAGTTCTTCGACAAGGGTACTACTGGCCAACAATATTCAAAGAAGCTACTAGTATGTGAAGAAGTGTGAAAGTGTCGACTCAACGGTCCGATCCCACATCGACCACGGAAAGAGCTATACTCGATTCTATCTTCTATACCCTTTCTTTATGCAGGGGTTGATATATTGGGTCCATTGCCAAAAGCTAAGGGGCGAGTCGACCGTAATAGTTCTTATTGATTACATGACCAAGTGGGTAAATGAAAGCCACTTGGTTGATAACAGCGAGGAATGTTTGAAGTTCATGAAAGAGTCCGTAATATTTAAACCGAATTCCCAAAGTGGTGATATCGAGATAATGGGCGCTAGTTCGTGGGATCAAAATTTGAAGGATTTTTGAAGGAGATGGGGGGTTCGACCTGAAGAAGACTTGATGGCTCATCCACGATCGAGCAGGCGAAGTCGAGGTGACCAACAGAGGCCATTGAAGCGGGATCAAGCCTTGATGGATGAAGCTAAAGGAAGATGGCCAAAAGAACTACTCGGCGTCTTTGTGGGATTCTGGGACTACAGGGGACCACCACGGAGGATTCACCTTTTCGATTGGCTTATGGTATTGATGCCTTAGTCCCGATCGAAATTGGATCTCCGAGTCTTGGTCGATCGATTCAAAGATCTCTGAATGATGAAGGTGAAGGCCAACTTGGATCTGCTAGAAGAAGTCGGAGAGGTAGCTTTGCTCAAATTGGTACGCTTATCAGCGAAGAGTAGCTAAGCATTACAACAAAGGGGTTAAACTTGCATTGAGTAGGAGACTTCATCCTCGGAGAAGCCAAAACGTATCGCCTCAAAACACGGAAAAGTTAATGCTTAGAACTAGGAAGGGCCGTAGTATGAGGTGATCGAAGTACTAAAGCCGGGGACTTATCGTTTAAAAGCATTAGATGGATCAAGATCAAGAACACTTGGCATCTGAGCGGGCTTGAAAATATTTCGGTGAGATCGAGTCGGTTTACGAAAGTCTTTACATGATTGTTCACCATCTATAAAAGTTCACTTTTTCACAAATGATCCTCTTCTTATTTGTCCTAAGTTCACAATGGTGTAAAGAGGTATGGTCGGACTCGCTGACCATTCGATGGTAGCCTATCTATTTATTGCCCAGCGTGGTAGATAAATCCTATGTTCCTTTATATTGCTTTTACCGAGGGCGGTAAATCAATAGTTCACTTAGAAGTAAGGAGGGCGGGGTGGACTCATTGACCATTCGATGGTAGCCTCTTGGCGGGAGTGTCCTTATGGTTTTGTTATACCTGCGTGGTAGACTAATTCCATGATCCTCTTAATTTTGATTTACTGGAGTGGTAAACAAAATGCTGCTTGAAATAAGGAGGTATGGTGGGACTTCTTTGCGCCCATTCGATGGCGACCTTATTGTCGAGTGTTCCTATGAATTTGTGACCCGTGTGGTAGACAAATTCCATGATCCTATATCTTGGTTCTATATAATTGTTTCACCCCAGAGTGGTAAACAAAATTCCGATGGTGGAAAGAAGATCGGTAGAATTCATCGACACATGGCCAGATCTCACACACGGAAGCGATAAGTATACATTACTTCATTTTGTTCAAGTGTTGAGTTCGGTTCATTCAATTCGATTCATTAAATTCTATCCATTAAATTCAGTTCACTTCATTTCATTCTTAAGCATTATATATGCCTTAACTAATTCACAATCTAAGCTCGGTTCATTCAAGTCCATTGATGCTTGAATGCGTTGATAAAAACGAAAAACATTATCAGAGAAGTTAGGATATAGAAAGTTGAAACTCCATTAATCTATTCATGACAACCTATTGCATAAAAACATAAATTCAACATAATTTGAAACATTAAAGTTACGATAAAAGTTTTAAAACCAAATCCTTAAACAATTTCCAAAATAACGAAATTTTCACAAATATCCTCAAATAAAACTCGGGAAAAACAAGAGTATTCACTTTACGTGCATCATCCTCATGAATCAAGAAGAAATTGAGCGAGGATGGATCCACGTTAGATATAATCAACTTCTCCTTGCCACGACTCTCGTGAAAGCTCATAGCTTTTCAATAATATATCTTCATGATCTCTCGTTAATCTCATCCGAGTTCGATACTCTTCACGGATCTGCTTGCGAAGGTCATCCGGTTAGAGGAGGCCCAAGGTCCCGAAGAGCCTTGAGTTCTCGATTTCTTCTTCAAGCTTCGGCTTATTCCGGATGACGAGTTTACGCTAGCTCTAGCTTTTGGATCGTTTTAGTCAAGATCTTAGCATCAGCCATTAACTCTTTGATCTTCTCCATCCTTATTTCGCTCCTCTGAACCAAATCAACGTTCATCTTGACGATCTCCTCATATTGTGCTTTAGTTGACTTCAGTTCTTCATTGGATGTCTTCACATCTCCTTTGGCTTGGGCCAACTCTTTCCGAAGACCTTTATTTGTATAAAGAGCGCTTTCACGTTGAGTCCTTTCCCGGGCCAAAGCAGACTTCAAGATAGCGTTCTCCTTTTTCATTGCCTCCTCTTTGGCTTCAACTTCGATGGACTTTGGGCCTTGAGCGCTCAATCTGACATTGGCCTACATATGTTCAATCTTGATTGATCAGTCTCAAATGTATAAGTATGAAGATAAATACGGAAATTAAGGAGAGAACCATTTACCTTAGCCAGATAGCTCATGCTTTCGTTAAGAAAATCCCCGTTCGAACTGTTCCCAAATCGATGGTCATCGGTCTTACGGACGAAAGCATCAAACAGTTGAAAAGGAAAGTTGTCATTAAATCGAGGCCACATGGTCAGAGAGGCCATAGCATCATGCTGAAATTCGGAGGTTGACTGTCTTGGAGGAGAGGGCATGGATTGATTGCGAATTGGTGAGGGATCCACATATATATTTTTTTAGGAGAGGAGATCGAGCGAGATTAGGTTCGAGGGGGTGGTGAGGGAGCCGAGGATGAACCTGGATGGCTATCTGATGGTTGTTTCCTTTTTCGAGATAAGATGGGGACAGATTCGACCAGCTCATCATCAGGTGTTTGAATTCCAGTTGGAATTATAAGAGGAATGACAGTCGAGGACGGAGGAACTCGAAGCTCATCAGCGGTTAAAGGGGTAATCTTTGTCCTCAACTTCTTATCACGGAAGACCTTCGCCCGATCGTGTAGAGGTATGTCAAGCAGGCTTCTCTTAATCGGAACAGGTTCAGAAGGAACAGAACTAGGGTTGGATGAAGGGTTTGCTTGTGGAATTGCTTCTGGAATTGTTTCCGGATCGCTTTCAGGATTTGTTTCCGGCTGGGTGGATTTAGATTTCTTGGCGGCTCTTTTCCTTCGACGAGGTCTGAGAGATTCTTCAGGAACAATGGGTTCATCAGTTTGGGGTTCGTCATTCTGAGGAGGAACAGGGGTGGATCGATAATGGGAATCGGCTCGGGAGATTCTTGATCGGAGGCTCTTCACTTGCATCCAAGTAATCTTCCACCGAAAAAGTCTTCCAACTCTTTTACTTAGAAGAAGTTGGTTTGATCGAAAGACAACGTGTGGCGCCCCCAAAATAGGTCCATTCCATCCAACCCATTCGAGTCGCCAAATACATAGATGCGAAATAACTACAACTTTATTATTACAACATATAAACTGTGAGTTTAAATACGAGATATTACCATCTAGACAATATCCACACTCAAATAAATCCCCATCATAATTATTGATACATTATTTTACAAAAATGGTGAGGACTACTAAACAACTCTCTACTATAACCATCATTCCATACCCCAGCTTGTACTCATTACATTCTCGCCTCCACGAGAAGAAAAATGGAACAACAAGGAAAATGGTGAGCTCAACTAGCCCAATAAAGAATATTATGACTAAGATAATATACAACAAATTATCGTTAGTCTTCAACGAAAAAAATCGATAGAATACAATAGACAACCGGTTTTAAATCAACAATTGCGGTGAAACAACAATTCATTAGAAGAGTTAAGTAGAGAATGCAAACTACTATCTTCTATATATGAATTTAAAAGTTCATCGTCGATATTTTATCCTGTAACATCAATCAATATATATCGGAATCAAATATTCATCTTTTACTTTACATGCCAAAGATATTCATCGATTAGTCATGTTTAATCTAAACACTGTTCATCTTTGCACTACCAAAGATATTAATCGATGAGTCATGTTCATCTCAACACTGTTCATCTTTGCACTCTGGGCCAAAGATATTCATCAAAAATCATTCATCTTTGCACTTCTGGGCCAAAGATATTCATAATATCATCATTTAGGGTGAGGATGATGAAAAATATTTCAAAGAAAAGCGAATTCGGTGAAACAAAAGAACAAATATTAAGGATTAAGTATTTTAAACAATCCAAGTTCAAAATACTTCATAAGTAATTAGAGTGGAGTAAAATTCAAGAATGATCAAAACATGGATACAATCAAAGCTAGTATCCATAGTAGATATTTTGGACAAAAAGAAGAAATTTCATTTTTAAATTGAATAGTCTTGCGTATTAAGTGAATAGTCTTAGTATCGTGAATAATAAATTCAAACACCAAAAGATAGAAATTTCACAAAAAAACATCTTCACGCTTTGTGAATAGTAACTCGTGAATAGTAACTCGTGAATAGTAACTCATGAATAGTAACTTCGTGAATAGTAACTCGTGAATATTAACTCATGAATAAGTAACCCCGATGAAAATTTTTTAAATTTGATAAAATTTCCAACCAATATTTCGGCATAATGATATTGAAGAAATAATATCATTTTCGAATAAAATAACATCCCTTACCTCGAAAGAAGATTACTTACAGTTGAAACACTTGATATAGGCTATGACTTGAACATGCAAGTATAGCAATAATCAAAGTATACTCAAAATACTCACAAGAATACGCTCGATAATATAGAGAGAAAACTTGAGTTTACGGTGTGATTTTCAATTCTAACCTAAGCACCTATTTATAGGAAAATCTTTAGAACACCAAAGTAGAAAATTTAATATAATATTAATATTTACAAAACACATTCCCTACGCCCACTTTGAAATCTGATTTCACCACCAAACACATGTTAAAGATGGCCACCAACATTTGAAAAACGTTTTTCTTAAAAAACATAATTAAAACTTCCAAAAATCAATTACTTCGGAGTTTCGGAACTTAAATAATTCATAATAAATAGCTCTTTTATCAGAAAAATTTGAAACTCACGGCTTCCCATAGGAAATTTCATTATCTACAACTTTGCAGAAGGAAGTTTTTCCAAATTCCAAACAGAAATTGACCGAAATCCACAAACGGACGATTTTACAGGATATAATCAAATTTCTGTCAAGGAATGGGGTCCACCGACACACAAAACATGTGTTAATCATTTAATGCCACAAAAATACTCTTCCTCCTCATATACTCACATATCGCACATTCATTATAAAAATATCACCGTTAATATATTATTAAAATAATATATTTAAATGAATTATTTTATCAGAAAAAGATAAAATATTAATTTTCAACAATTGTCACATTAAAAAAATTTTCCATCTATATCCACATAAAATGAATATTTTTCTCATCATATAAATCAATAATTAATTATTCACAAATAATATTACGAGAATCACAAGATCTTGTGACCAGTAGTTCCGAGGAAGAGGGGGCTTTCGATAAAGATTTCTCTTTCTTAGCGCAATTAGGTGACCAAACCTCTCCTTAGATGCGAACTTTCTAGACATTGCCAATAATATTTTCTAATAATATTATTCAGATAATATGAATTATTAGCTTCGATAATGGAAAATCTTTGTGTAATGACAATTTATTAAAACAACGATAATATAAAATATCGATGCAAACAATTATTGAATCAATAAAATAAAATCTTGAATAGTAATTCTTTGTAACAATTATTGAGTAGTGCCTTCTTACGTAAGAATCAATAATTGGTGCAATCTGGTGTCTTCTTTTCAACAACGCGTATTAGTGTGTTTTAACCACCGGTATTCAACAAATATTACTTGAATAACAACTTCTGTAGTTATTTAAAAATAATTTATATTTGTCGTTTTTTTCATCCAATCGCTTTCCGTTATGGGCCCCCCCAAAAGACTGCGCCGTCGTACGAATATTCCTCGACAGTACGAATATTCCACGACCAAACGAATACTCCCCGACGATAATGAATATTTTATAACCACTTGCTTATTTGAAATATTTGCGTATTTTACCCATAACTATCCACATTAATCAAATCAACCCTTACTATTTCAAATTAATAAATAGAGAAAATAAATTTCATTTATTAATAATTTGAGGTCTTCTGACCTCCCTCCTTATGAAATTTAAATCCTCGAAATTGGCGTGCATACACAGTGTTTGAAAAGATGAGAATACCTCGCTTTCATTTCCGTTTCCAACTCCCGGTCATTTCCTCAATAGCATGGTTTTCCACAAAACCTTAACTTGTGGTATAACCTCGATGCATAGGACATATTCTTTCTATCCAAGATCTTGTGGTACCTCCTCGTATGTTAAGTCTTGGCTATCTCGTCTGTTACAAACTCGATAGCGTGGCTCGGGTCGTCCACATATTTACGTAACATCGATACATGAAAAAGCGTTATGAACACACGCATCATACTTGGCAGCGGTAAAATGAGTCTATAGGCCACGTTCTCTATTCGATCGAGAATTTCAAATGGATTAATAAATCAAAGGTTTGAGCTTTCCTCACCTCACCGATTCTCGCTTTGAAATAACAACTTCTTGCCTCTCCTTTTCAAATTCATCGACTCGATTGTGTGTAGCTTGAACAACTTTAACTTTATCGATTAAAGTCGATTATACTCAGATATCATCACGGGTACCTAGAGTTTCATCTCCATCTCTATTATTTGTAAATTATCTGAAATGAGTCTTTGATTATATCGTACTACGTTTGTATCTGATCTTCTACTCATCACATCATCCACATTCGCTTTTCGATTAGCGTGGTTAACATGTCTTTGAAATGAGTCTCCTCTTGAGTTCTTCAAGCTCTTCCCACATTCGCTTCCATCGCTCAATTTTGTATCTCTCTCTACGTTGGCGCCCCAAAATAGGTATACATCACCTATTACGAGTTGTCGATACATGAGTGCGAAACAACTACAACTTTATTATTACAACGATATAAGCTGTGAGTTTGAATACAAATATTATCTTACAGACAATATCTATACTCAAATAAATCCTCATCACATTTATTGATACATTAATTTACAAAAATGGTGAGGACTACTAAACAATCCTTTCTAAAACCTTCATTCCATACCCAGGCTACGTACTTTTATATTCTAGCCTCCACGAGAAAAATGGAACAAAAAGGAAAAGGGTGAGCTCAACTAGCTCGATAAAAGATATTATGACTAAGATAATATCTGACAAATTATCGTTAGTCTTGACGAGGAAAAATATAATAGAATCTGATAGACAACAAATTTTAAATCAATATTACGGCGGAAATAATAATTCATTAGAAGAGTTAAGTAGAGAATGCAAACTACTATCTTATGTGTGAATTTAAAAGTTCATCGTCTATCTTTTATCCACTGTAACATCAATCGATATACATACGGAATCAAATATTCATCTTTGCACTTTCTGAGGCGAAGATATTCATCGATTAGTCATATTCATTTAAACACATTCATCTTTTACTCTCTGGCCAAAGATATTCTTGAAAATCATTCATCTTTTTTCATCTTTGCTCTGGGCCAAAGATATTCTTAAGAAATCATTCATCTTTTTTTACTTTCTGGGCCAAAAGATATTCCATAATATCATCATTTAAGGCGAGGATGATGAAAATATTTTTTTTTAAAGCGAATCCGATTGAAACAAAATGACAAGGATTAAGGATTAAGGATTAAATACTTGGTTTTATCCGTCCAAAATACCTCAAAAATAATCATAGTGGTGTAAAATTCGAGAATGATCAAAACATGGATCTGATCGAGTTAGTATCGAAATAGATATTTTGGACGAAAAGAAAAAATTTTATTTTTTGGTGAATAGTCTTGTATCGTGAATAGTCTTGATATCGTGAATAGTCTTAAGATATATCGTGAATAATATAACTCAACACCAAAAGATAGAAATTCCACAAAAAAACATCTTCACGCTTACATGAATAGTACTAAATGAATAGTAACTTCGTGAATAGTAACTTCATGAATAGTAACTTCGTGAATAGTAACTCATGAATAGTAACCCATGAATAGTAACCCAGACATGAAAAAAGTTCCAAATTTGATAAAAACTTGAGATCAACATTTGATTATAATGATATTGAAGAAATAATATCATTCTGAAAAAAAATAATATCCACTTACCTCGAAAATCGATTACTTAGCTAGAATCTAGGATATAGTCTTTGAAGGAACTTGCACGTATATCAATACTCAAAGTATACTCAAAATACTCACAAGAATACGCTCAAAATATCGAGAGAGAAATAGAGAAAACTTGATTTACGGTGTGATTTTCAATTCTAACCTAAGCACCTATTTATAGGAAATTGCTTAGAACACCAAAGCGAAAAAATTTAATATAATATTAATATAATTATACAAATTTTCCTTAGCCCACCTTTTTTCAAAACACCAGCCACACATGTTAATGATGTCCAAAAAAAATACAAAAACGTTTTCTTAACAAAAATAATTTAAACTCCCAAAAATCAATTATTTGAACTTGAACTTCAATAATTCATAATAAATAGCCCTTTCATCAGAAAATTCGAATCTCGCGAGTTTTTATAGGAAATTCAATTCTCTACAACTTTGCAGAAGAAAGTTTTTCAAATTCCAAATAGAAATTGTAAGAATCCACAAGCGGGTGATTTTACAAAATTTATAATCAAATTTGATCGATAAATGTGGTCCACCACACATTTAACATGTTTTAAACATTTAATGCCACAAAAATACTCTTCCTCCTCATATACTCATATATCCCACATTCATTGTAAAAATATCACCGTTAATATATTATTAAAATAATATATTTAAATGAATTATTTTATCGAGAAAAAGATAAAATATTAATTTTCAACAATTGTCATTTTAAAATTTTCTCCATCTATATCCACATAAAATCAATATTTTCCTCATCATATAAATCAATAATTAATTATTCACAAATAATATTACGAGAATCACAATATTGAATGACGAGGCGGTTCAGGAAGAGGGGCTTTCGATAAAATTTCTTCTTCTTGGCGCCTTATGATTAGATGACCAAACCTCTCCTTGAAGCGAGAACTTTCTAGACATTGCCAATAATGTTATCTAATAATATTATTGGATAATATGAATTATTGCTTCGATAATGAAAAATCTTGTGTAATGACAATTATTGAAACAATGACAATATATAAAATATCAATAGCGGACAATTATTAACTTCGATAAAATCTTTGAGCGATAATTCATAAACCATTATTGAGTAGTGCCTTCTTCGTAAGAATCAATAATTGGTGCAATCTGGTATCTTCTTTTGTTCAACAATGGCGTATTAGTGTGTTTTAACCACTAGGGTATTCAAACGATGATACTTGGTAACAACTTCTGTAGTTATTTAAAAACAACTTATATTTGTCGTTTTCTTCATCCAATCGCTTTCCGTTATGGGGCCCACACATGGGCTGCTTGTGCGTCGTCGAATATTCCCAAAGCGATCTGAATATTCCACGACCAACGAATATTCCCAAACAATAATGAATATTTTATAACCACTTGCTTATTTTGAAATATTTGCGTATTTAACCCTAACTATCCACATTAATCAAATCAACCCTTACTATTTCAAAATAATAAATAAAGGAAATTCCTTTTTATTTAAAAAAAAATTTGAGGTCTTCTTACAACCTCCCTCCTTATGAAATTTAAGTCCTCGAAATTGGCGTCACGTACTGGTGTTTGAAAAGGTGAGGATACCTCGCTTTCATTTAGTTTCAAATTCCCGGTCATTTCCTCTATAGCATGATTCCTCCACAAAACTTTAACTTGTGGTATGACCTTTCTTGGCGTGGGACATGCTCCTTCTATCCAAGATCTTGGCAATTACCTCCTCATACGTTAAGTCTTGGCTATCTCGTCCGTTCTAACTTCGATAACGTGGTTGGGGTCTTTCACATATTTATGAAATGCGGATATATGAAACACATTATGAACACGAGACATATTCGAGAGTGCTGCAAGATCTATAGGCTACATTTCCTACTCGGTCGAGAATTTGAAATGGACCATAAATCGTGGATTGAGCTTTCCTCTCTTCCCAAATCTTGTAACTCCCTTCCATGGAAGCAACTTCATGACAATCATGATCCCCACATTTAAATTCCACGTCCTTTCGATGAAGATCCGCATAACTCTTTTGTCGATCTTGTCTTGCGTTTGTATCGTTATCGAATCATTTGGATCTTTTCGGTGATCATCGTCTTAACTTTCGGGTCCCAACAATGTTGCTTCACCCACCTCATCCCAACATATTGGAGAGCGACATTTTCGTCCATATAATGCTTGAATGGAGCCACACTATACTTGCACGATAAGCTGTTGTTGTAGGAGAATTCCACCAATGGTAAATACTTATCCCAACTACCCTTGAAGTCTAGGACCACGAGTCTTAATAGATCTTGAAGAGTTTGAATAGTCCTCTCGATTGTCCGTCCGTTTGGGGATGGTATCTTAGAACTAAATCGCAAATCCGTGCCCCGTAGCTTTTTGCAAGCTACCCAAAAATCTTGAAGTGAATCTTGGGTCACGATCCGAAACTATGGATCTGAGCATGCCATGCAACCTCACAATCTCATTCACGTACATACTAGCAAGGCGTTCGAGGAATAAGTCTCCGTGTCGGCAAAAATGAAGCGGACTTGGTTAATCTATCAACAATAACCCAAATAGCATTGATGCCTTGAAAGCCGTAGGAAGACCCGTAACGAAATCCATAGTAATGTGTTCCCACTTCCATTCAGGAATCTCAAGTGGTTGCAGCGGACCCTTAGGTACAAGATGCTCGCCTTTACCGTTGGCAAGTTAAACACATCGAGATAAACTTTGCAATCTCTCTCTTCGTATTGTTCCACCAAAATGTATGTAGAAGATCACGATACATTTAGTACTTCGAGATGGATTGCAAATGGCGTATTGTGTGCCTCCATCATAATCTTGTACTTCAAATCGAGTCGTTAGGAACCTGAAAGTCTAGAGTGGACTCAAGTATTCCTTCTTCATCAATTCTAAACTTAGGAATAGCTCCTTCTTGTACTTTCTTCTTCATACGCATCATTTCGAGTTGGGTGGCTTGAAGCGACCTTAACTTTTTCTATTAAAGTTGGCTCTGTCGTATATACTTGACATCATCGCTTTTCGTTCCGCATATGATCTTCTACTCGATCGTCGGCTTCTACGTTAAACTTTACGGGGATGGTATTGAATAGTGTGGTCGTAGTCTTTCAATAGTTCGAGCCAGCGTCATTTGCGCGTGTTGAGTTCTTTTTGAGTGAAGAAATATTTAAGGCTTTTATGGTGCGAATATATCTCCACTTTCTCCCCGTATAGATAGTGCCTCCATATCTTTAAGCGCAAAGCATTGCTTTGCCAACTCTAGATCATGAGTAGGATAATTCCTCTCATACTCTTTAAGTTGTCATGAGGCATAGGCTATGACTTTCCCGTTGCATGAGAACACATCCTAACCCTTTGCACGAAGCATCGGCGTAGATAACAAATCCATCCAGAACGGATGGTATTGTTAGAGCAGTCTTAGAAATAAGTCTCCTCTTAAGCTCTTGGAAACTTTTCTCGCATTCTTCACTCCAAGCGAATTTTGTATCCTTAGGAGTTTAGTTTGGGTTAATGGAGTAGCGATTAGAAAACCCTTCCACGAATCTCAGATAATAACCGGTAAGCCCAAAAACTACGTGCTTGATCCACAGGCTTGGTTGCTCCCAACTTTGTATTGCTTGATCTTGGCCGGGATCAGCGGATACTCCATGTTTTGACACCACGTGCCCGAGGAATGCTACTTCCTCGAGCGAAACTCACATTTCTTCAATTTGGCATATAGTTGGTTTTCACGAAGCCTTTGGAGTACCGACTTCAAATGGTGCTCATGATCTTCCGCGGCTTTTGGAATATATGAGAATGTCATCAATAAAGACAACAACGAATTGATCGAAATATTCCTTGAATACTCGGTTCATCATATCCATGAAAGCCGCGGGAGCATTAGTTAGTCAAAAAAGACATGACTAAAATTCATAATGCCCATCTGGGGTTACGAAGGCGGTCTTTGGAATATCCTCGATTTTAATCTTGGTGATGATATCGAGCGAAGATCGATTTTTGAAAAGAATTGTGCCCTTACTGGCTGGTCAAACAAGTCATCAATACGAGGTGAGGATACCTATTCTTGATGGTGACATGGTTCGATTCCAGATAGTCGATACAAAATCGCATACTCCGTCTTTCTTCTTTACAAATAAAGCAGGGCACACCCCGAGGAGATGTCTTGGGGCCAGATGAAACCGATGTCCAACAATTCACGTAGTTGGACCTTTAACTCTGAAGTTCAATAGGAGCCATTCGATATGGGGTTTTAGAAATGGGCTTTGTGCGGGTTCAAGATCAATAAAAATTGACTTCACGTTACGGGGTGAGGCCAGGAAGTTCTTGAAATCGTCGTCGGGAAAATCGATAACAACGAGGAATATTATTCAAATTTGGCGTGTCTTTATTCAAATCCATAACATGGGCTAAGAAAGCTTGACATCCGTTTTTTAATAAGCGAATAGCTTTATGATTAGATATGATGGTGATCGATTTTAATGGTTTAGTTGCTTGAATTAAATACTGACGGGTTGGTTAGGAATATGAAAACTAACAACCTTACGAAAACAATCAATTTTGGCATGATGAGTAGTTAACCAATCAATCCCTAAAATCACATCAAAAGCAAGTATCTTTAAAGAGATAAGGTCAGCGGGTAAAGGTAATGGTGCCAACTTGAATCAAACAAGATTTATAAGCGATGGATGTGATGAAAGTTTCTCTAGCGGAGTTTCCACGAGATAGGTCAAAGTCTAATTTCTCGGTCAAGTTTAAGCGTTGAGCACATGCGGGAGAGATAAATGAATGGGTATACCGGTATCAAGTAAGGTATAAACTTAGCGAGAATTTATAAATAGCTTACCGTGATCACCTCGTTTGGGTTCCTCGCATTATGACCGATCCTGACAAACGCTCTTCCGGAATCGTTGACTTTGACTTTTACGGACGATCTTTTGAGTCACATCCCCATTGAACTAGGTTTATTCTTTGTCTGATCTCGGCGATATGTCCTTCCTTTCCACAATTATAGCATACCTTGAGCTTGTTGTGGGCGGTTTGGTGATATATCCCCTCTTTTCGCATTTGTAGCATATAATGGGTGGTCGTTCTCCTCCATTAGAACCGATTCTTTGCCGTACCTTTGTCATCTTCACATAATTAGTTGTTAAATCTCCTCTTTTAAAATCTCCTCTGACTCGCTTCTTCTATTTTTTGGCCAGCCATGATTACCACCGGTGGTTACCATTTACTGTCCGTCTGTTTCTTTCTCATGAGTTATCATTATTACATTGGCTGCTTTCTCTACGTCGATCCACGTTGTGGTCCCTCGGTTGGCCGTACTCGTTATCTCGCTCTAATAATTGAGCCACATTTACAACATCTCGAATAAAGAAAATTTATGAAAATGAGATCTTGGCGTATCTTGGGTTTCAAACCTCTAAAAACATCCGCGTCATCGTTCCTCATTCTCCACCAAATGAGGTCTGAAACACGGATAACTCTGCAAACTTTGCCTCGTCTTTGAGACACCGTCGTATTGTTTTTTGTTCGAATCGATGAACTCCACTTCCTTCGTATAGCGAACACTTTCGGGAAAGTATTTGTCATTAAATAGCTTCTGAAAGCGTCTCCCAAGACATCTTTGAGTCGGTGGATGGATGGAGTGCGCTTCCAGAGACTCCCACCGATGATCGCCTCGCCACGGAACATAAAGGTGGCGAATGGAACCTTCTGTTCCTCCGTGCATCCCAGACATCGAATATCTTGGTAATTTGTTTGACCCGTGTTTCCGCCGTGATCGGATCGGCTTTCCCTTAAATTACGGTGGTCCCACTCTTTGAAGCTTTGCTTGGTGTGTGACAACTTGTGAATTGCTATCATTTCCTCACATATTTTGAACACGAGTTTCCTAAATGCGATTTTGCATGAGCTACAAAAAAACTTCTAAACATCCCTCGTTCATCATCGCTTTCGATGGTGTTGTTCACGGGAGGAACATTGCCCGACTGTTGCGTTCTCCTCGTTGGTAAGTACTGAGGCATCTCCACGGTCTCATTTCTCATTGTTAATATTCTCGATCGACATTCTCAAATCTTGTCATAAAACAAGGGTTAATTAAGAAATCAATATATCACATAATATCCTATATCTTGACCAACTAACAAATAAGCTTAGGTAGGACACACTTAGCGAAGGATTTACTCGTCTCTCCCTCTGAGTTACATTCCCAGATCTCATGGAGATCATATCCTAAGCTACGATACCAAGCTGTGGCGCCCCAAAATAGGTATACATCACCTATTACGAGTTGTCGTCGTGAGTGCGAAACAACTACAACTTTATTATTACAACGGTAAAGCGTGAGAGTTTGAATACAAATATTATCTTACAGACAATATCTATACTCAAATAAATCCTCATCACATTTATTGATACATTAATTTACAAAAATGGTGAGGACTACTAAACAATCCTTTCTAAAACCTTCATTCCATACCCAGGCTACGTAATTTACGCTTATATTCTAGCCTCACGAGAAAAAAAATGGAACAAAAAGGAAAAGGGTGAGCTCAACTAGCTCGATAAAAGAATATTATGACTAAGATAATATCTGACAAATTATCGTTAGTCTTGACGAGGAAAAATATAATAGAATCTGATAGACAACAAATTTTAAATCAATATTACATGCGGAAATAATAATTCATTAGAAGAGTTAAGTAGAGAATGCAAACTACTATCTTACATGTATGAATTTAAAAGTTCATCGTCTATCTTTTATCCTGTAACATCAATCGATATACATACGGAATCAAATATTCATCTTTGCACTTTCTGAGGCGAAGATATTCATCGATTAGTTAAGTTATCATTTCATTTAAACACTGTTCATCTTTTTACTCTGAGGCCAAAGATATTCTTGAAATCATTCATCTTTTGCACTCTTCTGGGCCAAAGATATTCTTAAGAAATCATTCATCTTTGCTTTCTGGCCAAAGATATTCCATAATATCATCATTTAAAATGAGGATGATGAAAAATATTTTTTTTTTTAAAAAAGCGAATCCGGTGAAACAAAATGACAAGGATTAAGGATTAAGGATTAAGTACTTGGTTTTATCCGTGTCCAAAATACCTCAAAAATAATCATAGTGGTGTAAAATTCGAGAATGATCAAAACATGGATCTGATCGAGTTAGTATCCGAATAGATATTTTTGGACAAAAAAGAAAAATTTTATTTTTAATTGAATAGTCTTAGTATCGTGAATAGTCTTGGTATCGTGAATAGTCTTATCGTATCGTGAATAGTAACTCAGACACCAAAAGATAGAAATTCCACAAAAAACATCTTCACGCTTACGTGAATAGTACTTTCGTGAATAGTAACTTCGTGAATAGTAACTTCGTGAATAGTAACTTCGTGAATAGTAACTCATGAATAGTAACCCATGAATAGTAACCCCGAAGCATGAAAAAGTTCCAAATTTGATAAAAACTTGAGATCAACATTTCGATTATAATGATATTGAAGAAATAATATCATTCTGAAAAAAAAATAATATCCACTTACCTCGAAAAGATCGATTACTTACATTTGGAATATATATAGTCTTTGAATGAACTTGCACATATATCAATACTCAAAGTATACTCAAAATACTCACAAGAATACGCTCGAAAATATCGAGAGAAAATAGAGAAAACTTGATTTTACGGTGTGATTTTCAATTCTAACCTAAGCACCTATTTATAGGAAATTGCTTAGAACACCAAAGCGAAAAATTTAATATAATATTAATATAATTATACAAATTTTCCTTAGCCCACCTTTTGGTCAAAACACCAGCCACACATGTTAATGATGTCCAAAAAAAATACAAAAAAACGTTTTCTTAACAAAAATATTTAAACTCCCAAAAATCAATTATTTGAACTTGAACTTCAATAATTCATAATAAATAGCCCTTTCATCAGAAAATTCAAATCTCGCGAGTTTTTATAGGAAATTCAATTCTCTACAACTTTGCAGAAGAAAGTTTTTCCAAATTCCAAATAGAAATTGGCCAAAAAAATCCACAAGCGGGTGATTTTACAATTTATAATCAAATTTGATTCGATAATTGTGGTCCACCAACATGTTTAACATGTTTTAAACATTTAATGCCACAAAAATACTCTTCCTCCTCATATACTCATATATCCCACATTCATTGTAAAAATATCACCATATTAATATATTATTAAAATAATATATTTAAATGAATTATTTTATCGAGAAAAAGATAAAATATTAATTTTCAACAATTGTCATTTTAAAATTTTCTCCATCTATATCCACATAAAATCAATATTTTCCTCATCATATAAATCAATAATTAATTATTCACAAATAATATTACGAGAATCACAATATTGTGACAACGAGCGGTTCAGGAAGAGGGGCTTTCGATAAAAATTTCTTCTTCTTGGCGGCGCAATTAGGTGACCAAACCTCTCCTTAGGCGAACTTTCTAGACATTGCCAATAATGTTATCTAATAATATTATTAGGATAATATGAATTATTGCTTCGATAATGAAAAATCTTGTGTAATGACAATTATTGAAACAATGACATATAAAATATCAACGCGGACAATTATTAACTCGATAAAATCTTTGAGCGATAATTCTGTAACCATTATTGAGTAGTGCCTTCTTACGTAAGAATCAATAATTGGTGCAATCTGGTATCTTTCTTGTTGACAAGCGTATTAGTGTGTTTTAACCACCAAGGGTATTCAATGATGTATAACTTGGTAACAACTTCTGGCAGTTATTTAAAAACAACTTATATTTGTCGTTTTCTTCATCCAATCGCTTTCCGTTATTATGGGGCCCACACATGGGCTGCTGTGGTCGTAAATGCGAATATTCCCAAATGATCTGAATATTCCACGACCAAGACGAATATTCCCAAACGATAATGAATATTTTATAACCACTTGCTTATTTTGAAATATTTGCGTATTTAACCCTTAACTATCCACATTAATCAAATCAACCCTTACTTATTTCAAAATAATAAATAAAGGAAATTCCTTTTTATTTAAAAAATTTTGAGGTCTTGAGTTTTGTCAAGGGTTCAAAAGTCGATACAAAATTTAATATCGATCTTTGGGAGTAAACCAAGAAATTCTTGAAATAATATGTAAGACCCTGGTTTTTTAAATAAAAGGAATTTCCTTTATTTATTATTTTGAAATAGTATAGGGTTGATTTGATTAATGTGGATAGTTAAGGGTTAAATACGCAAAATATTTCAAAAAAAGCAGTTGGTTATAAAATATTCATTTTTGACATGGATATTCGATTTGTCGGAAATATTCGTCTATCGAAATATTCGTTGGTCGAATATTAGTCGGGAATATTAAATGCGGCGGTAGCGATAGATGTGTGGCCTATAACGGAAAAACGATGATGAGAAAAACGAAAAGTTGGTGGTTATAAATAACGGCGTACTACTGCAGATTAAGAATTGGAATACCCGTTGGTTAAAATCTGATGTCTGGCGATGGTTGAAGATACTGCTTACAATATTGTTGAATTATTGATTTGCGTATGGCATTCAATAATTTTCAACGATGAATTACTTGTTCGATATTTTATTTTATTGATTCATAATTGCTGCGTTGATATTTTATATTATTGTTATTCAATAATTGTCATTATTATCTCCATTATCGGATCAATAATTCATATTATTTGAATAATATTATTAGATAGCATTATTGGCAATGTCTAGAAAGTTCTCATCAAGGAGAGGTTTGGTCATCTAATCATACCAAAGAAGGAGAAATCCTTATCTGGAAAGCCCCTGCTCCCTGAAACTACCGGTTGTATATAATTGTGATTCGTAATATTATTTATGAATAATTAATTATTGATTCATATGATAAAGAAATATTTATTTTATGTGGATATAAATGATGGATTTATTTATGTGGTTATAAATGAAGAAATTATGTTGAGGTGTTTTATTAGTATTTTATCGGATTGGAGGTATTAAAAATTAAATCAGGGGTTTTGAGATATATTGCGGGGGTTATAATTTTTAATCCGACCGTTGGATTGTGGTAATTTTTGGGTATGTTATACATACATAAGTTGAGTATATGTCCACAAATTTTGAACCGTTAAAAATGCACGAATGATTTGTTGTGAATTTTAAGAGGTGTTGGATTCGGAAATTAGGTTTATAATTGATTTTGGTGGAAAATTCTAGAATTGAGTGGGCCCCACTTGTGGTTGGTGAAAAAATGTGCTGAATTTTATTTCAAATGTGGTGGGTGGCAATAGTAGCGAGTAAAAGCCATCGGTAGCGAGTTAAGTCCGCCTTGGCGGGCTAACATTTTCCTATAAATAGAGGGCTAAGTTAGAATTGAAAATCACACCAGAAACAAAGTTTTCTCTCTTTCTCTCTATATTATTGAGCGTATTTTGTGAGTATTTAGATACTTTGAGAGTTCTTTGTTGATCTGTTTCATTCAAAGATCACTTCCGACCTTTCCTTCCGGTAATCTTGATTCTTTGAGGTAAGGGATGTTATTTTCTTCTCAGATGATATTATTTCTTCAATATCATTATGCTGAAATATTGGTTGGAACTTTTTATCAAATTTGGAACTTTTTCATGTCGGAGTTACTATTCATGAGTTACTATTCACGAGTTACTATTCATGAGTTACTATTCACGAGTTCTTATTCACGAGTACTATTCATGAAGCGTGAAGATGTTTTTTGTGGAATTTCTATCTTTTGGTGTCGAGTTACTATTCACGATATCTGCACTTTATTCACGATACTCAGCACTATTCACGAATACTGATTATTCACCTAAAAATGAAAATTTTCTTTCGCCTAAAATATCTATTCGGATACTAGCTTTGATTGTATCCATGTTTTGATCATTCTTGAATTTTACACCACTATGATTATTTTGAGGTATTGTTGGACATGGATAAAATAAAGTACTGAATCCTTAATCCTTAATCCTTGTCATTTTGTTTCACCGGATTCGTTTCTTTAAAATATTTTCATCATCCTCGGTCTTAAATGATGATATTATTGAATATCTTTGGCACAGTAGTGCAAAGATGAATGATTTCAAGAATATCTTTGGCCAGTAGTGCAAAGATGATGAGCAGGTGTTTAAATGAACATGATCGATCGATGAATATCTTTGGCCTTTAGTGCAAAAGATGAACAGTGTTGAGATGAACATGACCGATTGATGAATATCTTTGGCTGTAGTGCAAAAAGATGAATATTTGATTTGAGATGAATATTGATTGATGTTACAGGATAAAATATTGATGATGGATCGTTAAATTCATAGATTATAGTAGATTTCATTCTCTACGTAACTCTTACTATGAATTATTATTTCATTACTAGCGAATATTGATCTAAAACTTGTTGTCTATTGTATTCTATCGGATTTTTCCTGTTGGAGACTAACGATAATTTGTTGTATATTATCTTAGTCATAACATTCTTTACTTTGGGCTAGTTGAGCTCACCCTTTTCCTTGTTGTTCCATTTTTCTTCTCGGGGAGGCGAGAATGTAAATGAGTACTAGTCGGGGTATGGAATGAAGGTTCTAGAGAGAGTTGTTTAGTAGTCCTCACCATTATTGTAAAATAATGTATCAATAAATGTGATGAGGATTTATTTGAGTATAAATATTGTCTGAAGATAATATTTGTATTTAAACTCACAGCTTTATATTGTGATAATAAAGTTGTAGTTGTTTCTGTACCATGTATTTGGCGACTCAGAATGGGTTGGATGGAATGGACCTATTTTGGGGTCGTCACAAAATACGTCAGGAAAAATCAATAACAACAGGAATATTATTCAAAGCTGACGTGTCTTTATTCAAATCCATAACATGGACTAAGAAAACTTGACATCCGTAATAAACGAATGACTTCATGGCTTGATATGAAAATGTTTGACTACAATGGTTTGATTGCTTGAATTCGAATAACAGGTTGCTTAGGAATATAAAAACTAACAACCTTACGAAAGTAATCAATTTCGGCATGATGAGTAGTTTACCTTAAAATCACATCAAAAGTAAATATCTCTATAGAAATAAGGTTAACAGGTAATGTGATAGTGCCAACCTGAATCAAGCAAGATTTCTAAACAACGGATGTAATGAAAGTTTCTCCTAACGGAGTCTACATAAATAGGTCAAAGTCTAATTTCTCCGTAGTCAAGTTCAAATGTTGAGCGCAAGCAAGAGAGATAAAAGAATGGGTAGAACCGGTATCTAGTAAGGTATAAACTTCGCAAGAATTTATAATTAACTAACCCGTGCTAACTTCGTTCGGGTTCCTCGCATTTTGACCGGTCACGACAAACGCTCTTCTAGGAACCGTTGACTTTGACTTTTCTGGGACATCCTTTTGAGTCACCATTCCCGTTGGACTGGGTTTCGATACCGTAGAATCCCGAGCGATATGTCCTTCTTTTCCACAATTATAGCATACCTTAAAAGCTGTTGTGTGGGCGCTTTGGTGATATATCCCTCTTTCCGCATTTGTAACATACTGATAGATGGTCTTTCTCCTCCTTGGAACCATTTCTTCATCAAGGACGACGTCTTCACATGATCGTTGTTGAATATCCTCTTTTTAAAATCTCCTCCCGACTAAACTTCTTCTATTTTCATGGCCACGATTACCACCAGAGTGGTTACCGCTTTTGTCCGTATTCTTCTTTCTCCGCCGGTTATCATTATTCTAATGATCATTATCTTCTTGATGATCCTCGGTTATGGTCCCTCGGTTGAACGTATCGTTATCTCACTCTAACAATCGAGCCCGCTGACAACACACTGAATAGAGAGAAAATTTATGAGAAATGAGATCTTGGCGTATCTGGGGGTTCAAACCTCTCGAAACATCCGCGTCATCGTTCCTCATTCTCCACCAAATGAGATCTGAACTCGATAACTCATGAACTTCGCCTCGTCTTTGGGACAATCGTCATGTTATTCTCGCTCGATCTAATAAACTCCACTTCCTTCATATAGCGAATACTATCGGGGAAGTACTTGTCATTGAACTGCTTTACGAAACATCTCCCACGACATCTTTGAGTCTTAACCGGATGGAGTACGCTTCACGATTCCCACCAAGAATCCGCCTCATTACTGAACATAAAAGTAGCGAATGGAACTTTCGTGTTCCCAGTGCATCCCAAGACATCGAATATCTTGGTAATTTGTTTGACCCACGTCTCGCCTTTAATCGGATCCGGCTTTCCCAGCATTCGTGGTCCCAACTCTTTGAACTGCTTGGTGTGACCACCCGTGAATTGCTATCATTTCTCCTCAGATTTTGAACACGAGTCTCCTCGTCTGATTTTGCATGAACTGCAAAAACTTCTAAACATCCCCTCGCTCATCATCGCTCAAATGGTGTTGTTCACGGGAGGTACATTGTCACTGTTGCACGCTCTCCTCGTTGGTAAGACAGCATCTCCACGATCTCATTTACTCCATCATTAATATTCTCACGACATTCTCAAATACTGTCATAAAACAAGGGTTAATTAAGGAAATCAATATATCACATAATATCTCTATATACTAACCAACTAACAAATAAGCTTAGGTAGGACACACTAGCGAAGGATTTACTCGTCTCTCCCCTCCTAGTTCTATTCCCCGATCTCCGCCAGAGATCATATCCCTAAGCTCTGATACCAATTGTGACGCCCCCAAAATAGGTCCATTCCATCCAACCCATTCTGAGTCGCCAAATACATGGTACAGAAATAACTACAACTTTATTATTACAATATATAAACTGTGAGTTTAAATACAGATATTGCCATCTAGACAATATCCACACGCAAATAAATCCCCATCATAATTATTGATACATTATTTTACAAAAATGGTGAGGACTACTAAACAACTCTCTCTATAACCATCATTCCATACCCCGACTGTAAGACCCCGAAAATTTTTTTTTAAATAAAAAGGAATTTCCTTTATTTATTATTTTGAAATAGTAAGGGTTGATTTGATTAATGTGGATAGTTAAGGGTTAAATACGCAAATATTTCAAAATAAGCAAGTGGTTATAAAATATTCATTGTTGTTAGGGGAATATTAGTTTGGTCGTGGAATATTAAATCTTCGCTTCTGGGAATATTAGTATATGGCAGCATGACCATGTGTGGGCCCCATAACGGAAAGCGATTGGATGAAGAAACGACAAATATAAGTTGTTTTTAATTAACGGCGTAGTTATTACCGAATAATCTTGTTGGAATACCCGGTGGTTAAAACACACTAATACGCGTTGTTGAACAAGATGCACGCGTATTGCACCAATTATTGATTCTTACGTGAAGAAGGCACTACTCAATAATGGTTACGATAATTACTGCTTCGATTATTTTATTGAGTTAATAATTGTCGTTGATATTTTATATTCTTTATTGTTTTGATAATTGTCATTACATAGTATTTTTCATTATCGAAGCAATAATTCATATTATCTGAATAATATTATTAGATAACATTATTGGCAATGTCTAGAAAGTTACTGTCTAAGGAGAGGTTTGAGTCATCTAATTGCTTGCGCAGCGAAGAAGAAATTCTTATTGGAAAGCCCTCTTTCTGAGGAACCGCACTGTTGTCAATATTGTGATTACGTAATATTATTTGTGAATAATTAATTATTGATTTATACGATGAGGAAAATATTGATTTTATGTGGATATAGATGGAGAAAATTTTAAAATGACAATTGTTGAAAATTAATATTTTATCTTTTTCGATAAAATAATTCATTTAAATATATTATTTTAATAATATATTAACGGTGATATTTTTACAATGAATGTGGGATATATGAGTATATGAGGAGGAAGAGTATTTTTGTGGCATTAAATGTTTAACACATGTTTTGTGTGTTGGTGGACACAATTATTGATAGAAATTTGATTATAAACTTGTAAAATCACCCGCTTATGGATTTCGTCAATTTCTATTTGGAATTTGGAAAATCTTTCTTCTGTAAAGTTGTAGAGAATTGAATTTCCTATAAAAACTCATGAGATTCAATTTTCTGATGAAAGGGCTATTTATTATGAATTATTGAAGTTCAAGCTCAAAATAATTGATTTTGGGAGTTTAAATTATTTTTGTTAAGAAAAACGTTTTTGTATTTTTTGGACATCATTAACATGTGTGGCTGGTGTTTTGACCAAAAGGTGGGCTAAGGAAAATTTGTATAATTATATTAATATTATATTAAATTTTCTACTTTGGTGTTCTAAGCAATTTCTATAAATAGGTGCTTAGGTTAGAATTGAAAATCACACCAAAAAGCTGAAGTTTTCTCTATTTCTCTCTCGATATTTTGAGCGTATTCTTGTGAGTATTTTGAGTATACTTTGAGTATTGATATACGGTGCAAGTTCATTCAAATATTATTCCAAATCAAAGTAACGCTTCTTTTGAGGTAAGGGATATTATTTTTTTTAAGTAATGATATTATTTCTTCAATATCATTATATTTGAAATGTTGATCTGAAGTTTTTATCAAATTTGGAACTTTTTCATGTCGGGTTACTATTCATGAGTTACTATTCACGAGTTACTATTCATGAGTTACTATTCACGAGTTCTTATTCACGAGTACTATTCAGCGAAAGCGTGAAGATGTTTTTGTGGAATTTCTATCTTTTGGTGTCTGAGTTACTATTCACGTTATCTGGCACTATTCACGTATCTGACACTATTCACGTGATATCTGACACTATTCATAGAAAAATAAAATTTTTTCTTTTTGTCCAAAATATCTATTCGGATACTAACTCGATTGTATCCATGTTTTGATCATTCTTGAATTTTACACCACTATGATTATTTTTTTGAGGTATTTTTGGACATGGATAAAACCAAGTACTTAATCCTTAATCCTTAATCCTTGTCATTTTGTTTCACCGGATTCGTTTCTTTAAAAAATATTTTCATCATCCTCATTCTTAAATGATGATATTATGGAATATCTTTGGCTGTAGTAGTGCAAAGATGAATGATTTCTTAAGAATATCTTTGGCACCGTAGTGCAAAGATGAATGATTTCTGAAGAATATCTTTGGCTCAGTAGTGCAAAGATGAACAGTGTTTAAATGAACATGACCAATCGATGAATATCTTTGGCACATAGTGCAAAGATGAATATTTGATTCCGGATGTATATTGATTGATGTTACTGAGGATAAAAGATAGACGATGAACTTTTAAATTCATACATAGAAGATAGTAGTTTGCATTCTCTACTTAACTCTTCTAATGAATTATTATTTCATTGCGAATATTGATTTAAAATTTGTTGTCTATTGTATTCTATTATATTTTTCCTCGTTGAAGACTAACGATAATTTGTTGTATATTATCTTAGTCATAATATTCTTTCTTGAGCTAGTTGAGCTCACCCTTTTCCTTTTTGTTCCATTTTTCTCGGGAGGCGAGAATATAGCGAAATACGAGCTGGGTATGGAATGAAGGTTTTAGAAAGGATTGTTTAGTAGTCCTCACCATTTTTGTAAATTAATGTATCAATAAATGTGATGAGGATTTATTTGAGTATAGATATTGTCAGAAGATAATATTTGTATTCAAACTCACAGCTTTCTTGTTGTAATAATAAAGTTGTAGTTGTTTCGTATGCTATGTATTGACAACTCGGAATAGGTGATGTATACCTATTTTGGGGGCGTCACACCGACTCGTACTCGCTACATTCTCGCCTCCTGAGAAGAAAAATGGAACAACAAGGAAAAGGGTGAGCTCAACTAGCCCAAGAAGAATATTATGACTAAGATAATATACAACAAATTATCTTTAGTCTTCAACAGGAAAAATCGATAGAATACAATTGACAACCAGCTTTTAAATCAACAATCGCAATGAAATAACAATTCATTAGAAGAGTTAAGTAGAGAATGCAAACTACTATCTTCTATATATGAATTTAAAAGTTCATCGTCGATATTTTATCCTCGTAACATCAATCAATATATATCTCGAATCAAATATTCATCTTTGCACTATAAGCCAAAGATATTCATCACCGTCATCATGTTTTGTTTAAACACTGCTCATCTTTGCACTACGGGCCAAAAGATATTAATCAAGAGGTCATGTTTATCTCAACACTGCTCATCATCTTTGCACTACACGCCAAAGATATTCATCAAGAAATCATTCATCTTTGCACTACTGCACCAAAGATATTCAAGAATATCATTATTTAGAGTGAGGATGATGAAAAATATTTCAAAGAAAAACGAATCCAAAGTGAAACAAAAGAACAAATATTAAGGATTCGTATTTTAAACAATCCAAGTTCAAAATACTTCATAAGTAATCGAGTGGAGTAAAATTCAAGAATGATCAAAACATGGATACAATCAAAGCTAGTATCCATAGATATTTATTTTGACAAGAAGAAGAAAATTTCATTTTTCTATGAATAAGGTCGATTCGTGAATAGTGTCGTATACGTGAATAGTAACTCAGACACCAAAAAGATAGAAATTTCACAAAAAACATCTTCACGCTTCGTGAATAGTACTCGTGAATAATAGTAACTCGTGAATAAGAACTCGTGAATAAGAACTCATGAATAAGAACTCGTGAATAGTAACTCATGAATAAGTAACCCCGACATGAAAAAGTTTTAAATTTGATAAAATTTCCAACCAATATTTCAAAGATAATGATATTGAAGAAATAATATCATTTTCAATAAAATAACATCCCTTACCTCGAAAGACAAGATTTAAATAAACACCTGGGATATAGGCTATGACTTGAACTTGCAGACCGTATAGCAATACTAAAAGTATACTCAAAATACTCACAAGAATACGCTCGATAATATAGTGAGAGAAAACTTCAGCCGGTGTGATTTTCAATTCTAACCCAAGCACCCTATTTATAGGAAAATGCTTAACACCAAAGTAGAAAAATTTAATATAATATTAATATTTACAAATCACATTCCTACGCCCACTTTGAAATTTGATTTCAGCCACCAAGCACATGTTAAAGATGGCCACCAACATTTGAAAAACGTTTTTCTTAAAAAACATAATTAAAACTTCCAAAAATCAATTACTTCGGAGCTTCGGAACTTAAATAATTCATAATAAATAGCTCTTTTATCAGAAAAATTTGAAACTCGCGAGTACCCATAGGAAATTTCATTATCTACAACTTTACAGAAGGAAGTTTTTCCAAATTCCAAACAAAAATTGACCGAAATCCATAAACGGGCAATTTTACAGGCTATAATCAAATTTCAGTCAAGAAATGGGGTCCACCGACACACAAAACATGTGTTAATCATTTAATGCCACAAAAATACTCTTCCTCCTCATATACTCACATATCGCACATTCATTATAAAATATCACCGGTTAATATATTATTAAAATAATATATTTAAATGAATTATTTTATCGAAAAAGATAAAATATTAATTTTCAACAATTGTCACATTAAAATTTATTCCATCTATATCCACATAAAATGAATATTTTTCTTATCATATAAATCAATAATTAATTATTCACAAATAATATTACAGAATCACAAGATCTTGCAACCAGCCGCTCCTCGTGAAAGAGGGGGCTTTCCAATAAAGATTTCTCCTCATCGGCAATTAGGTGACCAAACCTCTCCTTAGATGTAACTTTCTAGACATTGCCAATAATATTTTCTAATAATATTATTCAGATAATATGAATTATTGCTTCGATAATGGAAAATACGTGTAATGACAATTTTTGAAACAACAATGATTATAAAATATCAATGCAAAGAATTATTGAATCAATAAAATAAAATACCGAATAGTAATTACAGAACAATTATCGAGTAAAGCCTTTCACGTAAGAATCAATAATTGGTGCAATACCATGTGCTATCGCTCAACAACGCAGCAGATTAGTGTGTTTTAACCAATTTGGATATTCCAACAATATTAATTCAGAATAACTACGCCAGCTTATTTATAAACAACTTATATTTGTCGCTTTTCTTCATCCAATCGCTTTCCGTTATGGGGCCCCAAAAGACTACGTCGTTGCATTTAAATATTCTTCGACAATTTAATATTCCACGACCAAACGAATATTCCCCGACGATAATGAATATTTTATAACCACTTGCTTATTCAAATATTTGCGTATTTTACCCATAACTATCCACATTAATCAAATCAACCCTTACTATTTCAAAATAATAAATAGAGAAAATAAATTTCATTT